>JAZHYW010043534.1:0-17667 GCA_037355805.1 Ixodes ricinus
CATCGAGGTTGAGGGATATTGCTAGCTACCATCAGAGGTACCGATAGAGTAACCAAAGGGTTATCTCAACAGCGGCGGCGATCTCAAAGGAGACGTCAAACCTAGTAGCGCGGTCCCCACATCTCCGCGGCAATGTAGATGACGTTTAGGGCTACATTACGGCGGGTCGGTTCGATAAATTACCTCCGTCGGTGCCAATGATCGTCTACCTTGTCTCACTCTCTCGAATATAGCGGAAGAGAAGACACACGTACCAGAGTAAGGACAGAGTCCAAGAGCATTTATTATAATACTCTCCTAAAAGAACTACTATGTCCCAATTCAAAATGCCCCCCGCGTCGGCAGGGAGTTCAGGAGAGCTAAGATCGGGGAAGCATCGGAGAAGTCGCCGACACACGTCCTATCTCTTTCGCGGTCACCGGACGAGTCCCTTTCCCGAAAGCGGGAAAACAAGAGGCGAAACCTCCTCGCCTGTCAGCAGTGATCCGCATCCGCAGCGGGAGGGAACGGAAAGAGGTGCCCCCGCGAGAGAGTGAGGGCAGGGCCCTCCAAGACAGGCGACCCTCCGCTTCACGAACAGGTCGGATCTCACGGCGAAGGCGGCCGAGCGTTCCGACCCGCGGCCGTTATCACGGCCATCGAGGAAGAGAGACCACAGGAATCCCCACAAGGTTGGATGTTTTTTCGTCTATACAAACAGTTGCGAGGGTGGTCAGCATCTACAAACGCCGCTTTCTCCTCGGGACTGACTCAGTCCCGAGGATAAAGTGGCGTTGGTAGATGTTGCTGTCGGTAAAATGGAAAACGTAATAGGCAATGCGTACCCAAGTGGGAAAAGAAATTTCCGCGACATTAAAACAGTCGAAAATGGCTTAAAGGGGCACTGACACCCCAAGGGTCGTATTTTGTTTTGTTTATTGTCTAAAACGATGCAAGTTGTAGTCATAATCACGCGAAAAAATACCGCATCGCAGAAAACAGTTTTCCCACGCGCGCGCGCCTTTTTATTTTTGGCGCTTTTCTCTCCCGCTCCTCGTTTTTTCACTTCTTTTGATTTGTGACGTCAAAAATCATGAAATTTAGAAGCTTTGTAGGCGACATTTCTATAACATTTAATAACGCCAGTCGTAAAACACGTTTTCTAACGCAATTGCGAACGCACTACGGCCCTTCTTTTTGAAATACCAAAGATCGGAGTCCGGTGTGATGTCGCCTCCTGGATTTGTATCCTCCTCGGAAAACATGCCACCTGGGCAGGCGGCACCGCACGCACGGAATAAAACCAGGTTTTCCTGGTCCGCCGGCGCCCTTCTCTCCCGCTCCTCATCTCCTCGCTTCGGGTCGGGGTGGCAACGGCGGTTTGGAGCATGGAGGCGTAAGAAAGTCGACTCGCAGTGCCTCCGCAATATTTGACGTTAACGCACCGGCGCGGATCGCGCGGTAACTTCGAATTCGGCATTTAGAAATTATTTTTTTACTTCACAAATATTGAATTTCCAAGTTTCGAATTTTGAGGGTAATGTCCCGGCATCGTTTTCAATCGTTTCGGATAATAATAAAAAAAGAGTTTGATGTGTCTGTGCCTTCTTTAAAAACTAGGTCATTCCAACTGTTACAAACTGATAAGTCCGGTAGATTTGCTATTCTTCCTGAGTCATCCTTTAAAAACAGAGACAGCCATGAACTCCTTGTTCCATGAATGAGGTGGTAACATAGGAAAAATAAGGAAGAATATAAGTACAATCCCAAAAGATTTCGAAGATGTGGCAAAGAATCTAGGCTCTAGGGGGATCGTCGAAGTCGCTATTGAGTGTGAAGTTTTTCCTAAAAGATAAAGACCGGAGATGCCACTTTGAGTGGTTGTGAAACTGGAACATGGCAGAAAGTTGTTTCCGTATTTCCTCAAAAGGTTTAAGGACATGTTTATTTAGATAAATCCCTGTCGTTAAGGAATTCAAACGAGTTGATCGAACTACTAGGATCAGCATGGAAGGGAGTGCACAACCTTTTTCAATGGACGTCAAAGATCTCTATTACTCACTTAAAAAGAGTCGTCTACTGAAAAAGGCTGAAAGAGGTTCTGGAAATGGATTTGGTTGAATTTCAATTACAATCAGGCATTTCCGTAGATAGTTTTCTTTCTGTTCTTGAGTATTAACTCCAGTCGACTGTTGTAGAATATGGAGAAAAAAGTATATACAAAAGAGAGAGAGAGAGTGTGCATGGGTCGTCTGTTGCACCGGCGCTAACTGGAATTTACCCGAACTCCTTGGATTCTGTTGCGTCTAGGTTGCTCTGTCTGATAGGTTGCAATAGTCGTCAGATACACTCTTTTCGCAAAGGTTTATCGAACAGCCTAGAACCATTGATTAGATCAGCAGCACCTGAAGCTTCAGTTCAAGGTGAAACGATTTCAGAATTGAGTCCTTCAGTTTTTAGATTTGTTAATTCCCACTGAAAAACGGTTGTGATGGGAGTATGGCAAAGAAAGTTCACAACCAGTGCTATCAATATTAAGTTGCCACTCAAAAACTGTGAAGGTGGAAGTAGTTAAATCATTAACCAGGAATGCACTATAGTCGGTGACAGGTCAAGAACGAAGTGGAAGCTCTTCCCACCCCTTTCCACTTCAGCGGAGCAAACGGTGGAGAGGAGGTCGCCTCCCCTCCAGCGTTCGCACTACTAATGTGGAAAGAGGTGGGAGGAGCTTCCACTTCGTTCTTGACCTGTCACCGACTATAGACAGGTCTTGTATTCATTTTATGACCCAATCGTTGGAAAGGACAGTTGAAAAGATTGAACAAAGCCGGTTATGAAAATCAATTCATCAAAAGCAGAGTCGTAGCCGGGGGGGGGGGGTTATGAGGGCTTCAGCATCCCCCCCCCAAAGAAATCCAGACGGCCCTATGATTAGGGTTCGGGGTTTTCGGTTTGAACCGATAGAAACCGATAAAAGTACACCGAATTCATTTTCGGAAATTTGGTTTTAACCGAAAAAGGTCAGTTTGTAAGTTCCGCGCTTTCGGTTTAAACCGATAAAAACCGATAAAAGTACGTCTAATCTGTTTTCTGAAATTCGGGTTTTAACCGAAAAAGGTCCATTTTTTAGGCCGCGGCCGCGTCGAGGTGGGTGGGAGGGAGGGGAGAAAGAGAGAAAGCTTTGCAAGTTCGACATTGTGCGACGTCTTCGTGATTACTCTCTTCCAAGGTTCAACATACAACGAAAGAGGTGTTGGATTGGCCTTCGCAAGACATCTGTGTCCTTTCTGTGATCGGGCTAAGTGTGTCAAGTTCCCGGTCCTAAAAAAAAAGAAAAGTGTCGGATGTGGGCTAGTATAAGGCTTTTCGCTTCATGAACTTCAGAGGACATCGAGGAAAGCCGTGAATACCTTTCTTGACACCCTCTCTCAAGCTTCCCTGTAATTAAAAACATAAATACAATAGTTTTTTTTTTTTTGCCATTCCGCTGGTGTTTGTACGGTCATCACTTCGGACGGTCACGTTGTGAGGATGGGAAGAAAAAAGAAGCACGCTGGAAGATTATGCCCGCGATTTCCTCGATTCTGAGGTGCGTCCTGATGGAAGTTGCAGCGAAGACCACGTATGCAAATGTGCAGTTATTCTTTGAGTGATCACAAATATCACAGCTACAAGGATCATCTGATCCGGTGTCCGATAGTGTTTCTTTCATATTCACCGAGAAAAAATGGTAAACTTTTTGGGGAATAAATATACACCGAAAAAAAAAACCGAAAATTAAATTTTAAAATAAACACCGAAAAAAATTACGCCGAATTTCGAAAAAATAAAAACCGAAAACGCGGAACCCTACCTATAATATACACACATGCATTTTGACCCCCTCCTCTCCCTCTCCACACCCCAAGTCAAACGTCAAGCCACCTCAACACCCGCCCTCCCCCCCCCAAAAAAAAAAAAAAAAAAAAAATTCCTGGCTACGTTATTGATTAAAAGACAATTATGTGCAAATCGCAGACAAAAGTGAAGAACAGAAATCAAAGAGCAAGTTTGCGTTAATCCCGTATTATCATAAAATATCGCAAAATCTGAAAGCAATTGCAAAACAGTTCGGAGTAGACACCGTTTTCAGTTCAGATTTTAAGTTAAGTAGGCTCACGCCATTTCAGACAGGTTCGAGTGGATGTAGAAAAAACCACCGTGAGAAGTCTCTCCCCTGCAAAAATGGAGTGGTCTATGAGATACCTTTGGCTTGTGGTTTTAAAAAGGATTTTCAACGAAATTTGAAATATTCCCTTCCTGTTCAAAAATAGGTTGAATATGATCCACAATATCCGTAAATCACAATCGCACGTTTGTATTTTGAGCCTGATGGCTGTATTTTTCGTTATAAAAACGGCCCACTCTGGCGAAGTGCTCGGAGAAGGCCCAGCGGAGACCAGGTGACATCTAACGCTATCGTGACGTAGGTCGTCTCGAGACGAGCAAAGCTACGGCGACGCTGACGTCGAGAGAATGGTCTAGTCGTTCCAGCCACCGAAGCCGGCTGCTTTTTTACGAATTTTGAGTGACGGGTTAATCTTCTATAATCTTGTACTGCGACACACAAAAGGCATTCTCGGGAAGAGGGCAGTTCCTCCTTCCCCTCTTCTCTCATCGTGGCCGGAGGCGAATCACTCACTCGTCACTAGCTGTCAAGGTTCCTAGACGGGCACTACAAGCGAGGGGTTAGCGACATCCACCAGGTGCTCTTTGCTAATCGTTTAATTCGTTTTAAAATTCCTTTTCGAGACTTTTTTTAACAAGATTTTGGTATGTTCGATGTGATACTGCTCCTTTGAACACATATAGACCAAAAAATTAACGCCGAAATTTCGTTGTAGTATCCCTTTAAATACGTCAGGCAAACCTCAAGGTGTATCAATGATAACCTTGAGGTTTGTCCTACGTATTTAACGGAACACACACAAAAAAAACGGTTAACGGAACACACACACACAAAAAAAGTAAAGAATAATGCTTTAAATTCGGAATTAGCTAAACACGTGGACGAATGCAATAATTGTAGTGTACAATGGTCAGGAACAGAAGTAGTACACCATGAGGTAGATAACATTAAAAGAGTTGTAAGATAGACATTCCGTATAAGAACAATAGGAAACTGTATCAGTCAGGCCTCTTTGCAGCTTGGTAGTACTTCAAGGAATTTTTTGCAGCTCTGGTAGCGCTTTGTTTTGGTTGTCTATTTCTGCAATTGTATTGTTGTTGATGATCTCTCCTGTCACTGTGTACTAGAAGTCGGCGAGGTTCGGGTCAAACATGGAGCTTTAGTGCCTCCTTATCAATGACTGTTTTCTTTTTTCACTTTTTTATTTTGTTTGTCTTAGAAAGTAACAGTTCCGTTTAGTCAAGGCTCCATCGAAAATATCACTGTGTAGATGATGCGTCAAGCATGCAAACCTTGGCTATGTGTCACGGTATTTTTTTTTTTGTAATGTGGTTTTTTGAGATGGTAGCTCAGAAGCTTTTGTGTAAACCAATCAAAGGTATCACTGTGTGTGTGTATGTCTTAGTTTGAAAGAATTCTATAATTTTTGTGACCTCTAGTTGTATGGACGTTTTTGTCTAAACCGGAAAGTGGTTGTGCTTTGTGGATGTTATCACTTTGCTTGTTTTTTTATGTGGGTGAGGGTTGTGGGCGCGACCCTAAAAAAATCAGGATATTCGGTGATTTTGTGGCGGTTGACGTTCTGTATATGAGGAGGTTGGGTGAATAAAATGATTAGCTGAGTTAGAGACGCTGTCTGTCCTGTCACCTTCTCTTCAACTGTAAAAAAAAATAAAAAAAAATTGCATTAGCTCTGGGTATAACAGTCTCAGGTGTATCATGGTAAACTTCCACCAGCTTGCCTGTGCACTGACCGTAGTTTTGTGGAACACATCCTTCTATTTTTGTTGCTTATGCCTTTGTGCCTTTGAACTTGGGGAAATATTTCGGGTTCCCTACTGTCACCATAAATGGTCAAAAGAAAAAAAAAGTTGATTTTTATTTTTAATTTTGATGCATAAATAATTTTTCATGGTTAAAGTTAGCGAGCAACGTGAGGAAACCGAGGAAACTTTAGAAGAATCGGTCTTCGGGCAACACGTTTAGTGACAATCAGGTGGCGTCGAAACCGAAACTAGCAAAAAACTGTGGTCATGTAAGTAAACTGAAACGAGCAGTAAAACCTATCAAAACCAGCCAATAAATAGTTATTAGTACCTTGTAACATGGCTTCTTCAATGCCGGAGCGGCTACCTGATTATGTATATTTTTATTATTGTTTAGTTTGCTAAGCCGTCGCATGTGGCGTGTCGGTCTCATCAAAAGCTAGAGGAGCCAACGCACGCTGCTGTCGTTTCGCGCACACGTGAAGCTTGTTTCCACATACCACGAAAAACTTCTATTGCAGCTCTGTAGTTTCCTTTTTCGTCACTCAGTTTAATAACTTGCACGATTCTCAGCGTAAAACACTGACAAAGCATGCCGTCCTGATGGTAGCGAGACCCGATGTGACTGAACTCTGGAAGCGCCGGCGAGTCTGCGTGCCGTAAGCCTGTTTTCGGATGACGGTCCTGCTAGTTCTCGAGAATAAACTCCTCAAAATTCGTTAGACGAGCAGCGAGTGGTTCGATAACTGGCCTATAATTTCTTCATGGTTCTGTGTCTATTAGTGAAACGCCGGTTGCCTTTTCGAGGTTGTAACTTCGATAAGTTACAACCTCAAAACTTTGGTGCAACTTCGATAAGTTCATGCTAAGTCAGCTTTCACGCCTTTCTTTTTTTTATCAACATGAATACATGTGCATAGCGTCATTTTTTAAATCTATTTTTACGTGCCGCAAAAGCCCGTGTTGAAAAAAAGAAAAAAAAAAAGCTATGCCAAGTCAACAGACTGATCTCACAAGCCGGTTTGGCTACGCCGCCTGCCGCGATGCTCCGAGGGTACTTCAGTGTTTCTGCGCGTGGGACAACCTCTCTGCTGCCCTGTGCATGCGGAACATGACACGTCTCGTTTACTTTCTCCTTTGGACGAAAGTTATGGCGGTGTCACGTACGCGCCGACAGGCTTGGTGAAGATGGGTTTATTAGACGCAGCGAAAAGCACTGCAGAAATAGCGTGACCATGACTGACCCGTGTCATATCTGTTGGAACCCATATTAGTTGCTACTGGTCATATGTTAATGCCAAACGTTCACTGTCCGCATTCCGCACCGTCAAAGGTGCCTCTCTTGACACACTAAGTGAGGACTAGCTGTCAGCATGTGCTGAGCATTCAAAAGCACAGCTATAACGTCGCATCAAGTGTTATATCAGCGTGTGTCCATCGATGTCAGAATCTTCACCGCCCTTATGTCTCATACGGGGAGGTCGACTGCCATTCTGAACATGTTGTTTGGAGGCACAAGTCTTGAAATGGCGTGTAGGCTTTGCTTGTGCCGATGGGTGCTCACACGACGCTCTCACTGCAGTTGGGGATATGAGTGGCCCTGCAAATGGCACCCCTGGCAAGAGCAGCCCCCAGCTGCCCAGGGGGTCCTGGCGAGAAGCGGGACGCCTTTCCCACCGGGTGCCAGGTGAGCAGATAGGTGGCGCAAGCCGCCACCCAATTTAAAGGGTTCACTCAGAGTGTTGTGCACGGTGGCAAACTCTGTAGGTCTGGTGGGCTAGAAGGGGAAAGGGGAGGTGGGACGATTGCGCGGGCAAAAGTGGTCCCTCGATTCAAGCCTACAGAGCACTGCATAGTCTGTCTGTGGGAAGGAGCGCTACCTTGCACTCTAGAGCTAGAAAAGATGCTCATATGAATGGGTGGAGTGGTCGTTTTATTACACTCAGTAGCGGTACTGTTCAGCCGTAAATGGGAACACGATCCCTTATATTTTGTTTTATATTTCTTGCCTGCTCCATTTTATTGAGAACCCAATTTCTAAAGGATTAATTGTCTTTTGCCATTGTGGCACTGCTGCCAACTTACAGGTTGCACCATGGGAATAGTGTGAGACATGAAGTGTGGGACTGCTCTCGACTGCTTCGAGAAGCTAACAATCGCCACACCTTCTTTTCTAGCCCATCATGCCATAGGCCGGACCCAGAGTAGCCAACACCTAATGGTTTTGGCGACTCTGGGTGAATCAGTGAATCAAATAAAATGAATGTTTTAGAAACAAAGTAGCTGTGAAGTGACAAAGATTGAGTTGCTACAAGAGCCTCTAGTATAGATGTTTGTCCCAAAAATATGGAAATAAAAACAGTTGGGATGCCACATTGCAAAAGGCCCATATTCTGAAAAGGCTACATGTACACGAGAGCATCCTATGAGGCACCTTGTGCACGAGAGCTCTCTCCACAAGGTGAGACACCTTGTGGAAGATTCATTTGCAACAGTGATGTCATCATGAAAGGGGAACAGTGCAAAAATAAACGAGGGACGAGTAGAAGAGATAACGATAGACACGGCGCTGTCGTGTCTGTCATTACCTCTTCTACTCGTCCCTCGTTTATTTCGCGCTGTTCCCCTTTCACGATGTCAAACCAAGTCGCCCAACTTTATGCGTGATGTCATCAGCTGCCTTGTACCTCTATTATTTTTTGGTCATTTTGGTCAGACATTAGCTAAATCAATGTAGCGATGCAGGTGAGCTGGTTCGTGATTACAAACTGGTAGCAGCGCTCAAAAAATATGCAGACAAAGGGCGCCGACTTTTGTTTTGACTTTCGGCGCTCGTCCTGTCCATTCCTCTCTTTTTCTGTGTATCTTTTGTGTGTTGCTATCAGTTTGTAGACATTAGCTAATTTGTTTCGAGGAACATATTATCTGTTGCGACAGTGCTGAGTGCTATGGATTTGTAGCACCGTGCCCAAGATGGTGCTGGTTCCTACTTTGTAAGAAACTTTTGTGGCAACTCTTGGCTCACTTTATTAAGCTGTCTTCCGACCTGTACGGTGAGTGCGGTTTGAATGTGCAGGCTCCCCTCGCTCCGAGCTCCGAGAGACCTGACTCTTTCTGGAGGGGCACAGAAGAGAACCTTTGCACCGAACGTGTCAGCACCCCGCAGAGCTCCAACCAAGGACAATGACAGGTGGGCACTCATTACACATTTGCCAAGGTGGCTGGTGAACCATTTCACCTTGCCTGACCTCACCCACATAGGGTACTCATCTCTCACATATCAGTGGAGTGCTCTAAAGATGGAGGGCATAGATGTTCCATGTACTTCAAAGGGACACTAACAAATTGTTCATGAGTGGCTAGAGTTTTATGGAAACAATACCCATAATGGAATAACAATTAAAAGAAAGTTCAATTTGTGGTATTTTGTGTGGTAATCTCGCTCTATTAATAATCCCCGCCCTATTGGTATGTGCTTCGCTCGTCTCCCAAGGAGTCGCACAACACAATAAGAAGACAGCGAATGGGCTTACTGTACCTCCCGGTTGCCTGTCCTTGAGAGCCGGCACCCCGGGCCCCCCGACCCTGGTTGTCGCCCGTCGTTCAGAGCTCGCAGTCGGAGTCGGTATCCAGGCCTGCGGATTGTCCTTCCCACGCCAGCGCTGCTTAGGCTAGCTGTTCCGGGCAACCATAGCCTGAGTGTCGTTGCGGAACCACTCCGGGATCGTCATGACCCAGTCCAGTATGGCCAGGGCTCGCCGTTCCCGCCGGTCCTGGTGGGAGCCTCGCTTGTGGACCGCTCCGGGGATCGCCGTGGGCCAGACCAGCCAGAACAACTTCGTCGTTCCTGCCCGGCCCCCGCCTCACGCAGCACGCCCTTTCTGGAGCCAGCTCGTGTCTTCTCGGCCGACCGCCTGTCATGTGCCCTCCCTCGTCTTCTTCCCCCTCGTCTCCCACAAATTAAACAAATTTGGCTTTTTTCAGCCGGCAACTGGGAGCTTCACCCATTCTCTTCTTCTTAGTCGCGAGCAATGACGACACCGGGCTGAATATTTGAGAAGTGATATGTCGGTCATTCACAGAAATGATGGGATCCATGATGCATTTTGTTTTATGACCACTAAAACACCGAGGGCATGTTTGTGCAAGGTGATTTTTGAACGCGTAGTAGTGGGTACCGATACAACCCAAGCGACCCCCGCCAACTCTGGGAGTCCCCCACATCACACTCTTCAGTTTGACTTGATTCACCTTAAAAAGATATTTCAGCCGTGTCTTGACACTGCAGTGTAATGCTTTGTACGAAGAAATGAAATATTCTTTTTGGGGTGCCGGAAGCTTTTAAGGAGCTGGTAGCCCATCTTTGTGGCGTTATAGAAAGCTGAATTGCATTAGTTGACGTATGCTGTCTGTATTCCAACAGGGAAAGTTTTCGAATGCGCTGGCTCTCGCTATGCTTGTTTGATGTGTTCCGAATGGTTGTGGTCTTTGCAGTGGATCTAGCGTCGCGGAAGGTGGCAGGGCCCGGCAGGGGGGCCACCGGGGGGCCGTGGGGGCGAGAGAGGTCGCAACAGAGGCCGCGGCAGGGCCCAGCTCATCCAGACACAGGGCTCTACTTTCGCGGACGGGCTTGGGGAAGCTACACGGAGGCCAGGTGGGTCTTGGCACGCTCTCCTCTTGAGCATCATTTCGTTTAGTAGCCAGGAAAGAAAGTACAAGTTTGTTCACTAGAAGCAATGGCGAAGGGAAAAGTCGTTAGTCGAGGTTAGAGAACTTCAACATTTCAGGATGACGTTGTCCGTGTGGGCCGTAAGTATTTGATTTGCTTCGTGTTTTTTTAAATGCGCTTTATTAATTCATTTATTCTTTAATTGTAAGTCTAACTGAGACTACAGGCATAGGCTTGACGCTGAATGGGGCTTACTCTGCGTGCGTCTCCATGTGGCAAAGAAACGTCTCAAAACTGATGGAAGTTGTGACAAACATTTTTCAGGATTCTCACTTGAGATAAATATATGTGTAGGAGCTTTGAAATCTTATCTGGCACTGAGGCTGCTCTACCCACTGCAGCTGCCTCATTGTGCACTCTGTAAATGCGAATGCCTCGATTGCTCAACAAATTAATTTTAATCCTTGGGCAAACAGTACTTCTGCATTGACGCAACCATACCTAAAATATCCATTGTTGTAGGGCCACTATTCCAGCGGAATTCGATAGCAAGAGCTTTGCCGAACCTATGTTGGCGAGGCTAGCTCGGTACTATCGGCATTGTGTCGAGGCCATCCTAACTCCGGGTTCGCTACTTCGAGTAGCCTTCTCGAGACCCCTGGCATGTCGGGGTCAAGTGAGTTTTGTGCCCAAACTGAGGCGAACTTGCCCCGTAGGTGCGAGGCATTCGGTGGCATCCTCTGACTCGAGCAGCGCCCCGAGAGGCCCAAGTACGTCCCCTCGCACACTCTGACCGCCAAGGAGAAGCAGGAGGATGACAAGAGGCTGGCCCTGCTGTTGCGCAGCGACGTGAGTCTGACGGCTCTTGCCTCAAGAATTGTCTACAGATATAGTTTGACCACACCATATGCTGTCCTTGGTATGCATGAACCGACGTGAGTAATGAAATGCAGTTGAGAATGGTTGGTTATTTGAGCGTGAGTTCAGTCTTCAAGGTGCCAAACGACCACATCTCATGCCACAGACAAACAGTCTGCAGAAGCATGTGGAAAGGGCATTGCTACCACTAACTTTGTAAGACCCGAACATGATAACCGTTTGTCTGTTACAGTAGCCAGGGTACACTAAAGCGCATAGTATAAGGCTTACATTCTGTCTTCGAGAGCGGTCGAAGGTCTGGACTTGGCTGCTTAACACGAGACAACTATCGGGGCTTTTTGGAAGGTAGGCGGGCATTATCTAATGTGTTACCCTGCCTTCCTTCACTGTCCTCATGCTCGCGGAACAGGGGTTCCTAAACTTTTCTATCTCTAGGAACACCCATTTTTCGTATTTGATAGCTAAGGAACACCTCCCAGCTTCGGTGCAGATGCATTAAAGCAGCACAGAAGCTTACGTACCTTGCAAGCAGCCATGTCCACACTAGAGGGTGTCTCACACTTTGTTATGCCTCAGTCATTAGCTCAGACCTTCTAAAATGGAGCTTAAACTGTAAGAGCACTTTGCCTAGGGTCGAGGACGACCGAGGAGATTCGGCATAGATAGTGCAGGGGCGACGCACCATGGTTGCATCTGTGGGGCGCTCCAGCCACCTTGTTCGATGTCCGTAAGGGTGTCTCGGAACGCCGGTCCGGTGCTTGCAGTTCATTGACGATGGAGACCAGGAGGCAAGTCGACTGCATCCGGTCACGCTGCCGCTGGCCTGCGTCAAGAAGGAGGAGGAGGGACGCCAAGCCGGTGGTGGTCAAGAAGGAGAAGATGGATCCGGACGAGGAGGGGGCGGTGGCCACGGCCCTGCCGGCGGTCAAGGTGGAGCCCAGGCGGCGCTGGCAAGGCACCCATGGCCGAGCTCTGCACGGACCCCAACATGCCGGGTGAGTGGAGTGCCACAGTTTGAGTAGTTTTTATTTTGATCTGGGGAGTGGAGCAGTGCACCTGTTTCAGCATGCTGCTCTCGTTATACTCATTTTAGAGGACAGTCGGATGTGATTGGTTTCAAACTGCTGCATGTGATGGTTTCCTGCGCGTCAGCTGTGAGGAGGCATTCTGGTTTCTTTAGCCGCTTGCACAGAGTAGTTCTTGCGTCGAGTGAGGATATCAGTGACTGTTCACATCGGTGTCAGTTTAACCATACCGAGTGTTTTAGCAATCAATATATGTTTTTAGAACATACCGTGTTTGCACGATTCTAATGCACACCTTTTTTTCGCCACAATCGGTGCCCAAAACTACATGCAGTGATTACCATTGAAACCAAAAACCGAAACTCAAAATGGCTCTGTTCAGATGAGATCATGCACTGTGTCCAAACATACTTTTGTTTTTGTTAATTTCTTTATATGTTACTCCTCACCACGTGTAGAGAATGTAATCAAAAAGGATTTTCTACAAAACTTAATATTTAAAGAAAAAAAATCTGAGTGTACCAGAAATTTTTATTTTTGAAATTTTCTGTTTATATTATGTTTGGTGACACCTACCAGTGTTGCAGAATGGGCACCCCATCCATTCCAATTCCATTCCGGAAATTAGATAATTACGATTCTTGTCAACTCCTGGGAATCGGGACACTGGGCCCATTCCCACTCCTGGAATAGCTGAATCTGCCTACATTCCATTCCTCTAATTCCTAAACGTAAAATGTGGCACTTGACAGCCACATTTGCAATGTTTCTGGCATAAGCAGCATAAAGCTGACATTATCAAATGCACAAACAATTACAAAAAAGAAACTGCTAAATTCCTCAAAAAGACATTGATCTTACTAAGCTCACGGTGCTGGATTGCCTGGGGTGACTCTAAGCGTCCGCAGCGGTCCATCGCAAGGTGAAACAAGGTATGCAGTGACTACAGTCAAAGGAAATGAGCGGGCATCTCCCTAGCTTGCTTGTAACCCCAATCCACCTGAATGTAAAACATATAACACAGAAAACAAGCATCGGAACGGAGACCAAGTAAAAGACGGACTTACACGTAAAAATGAAGTATAGAAAAAAAAAGCGTCGTAGTAAAGCGCAAGAGAAGAGAGACGTGAATCTCGCTTTGTTTTAATGTTGAAGCAAACCCACGTTTCGCAATTCAAAGGAGTGCGCGCGAATGAACGTGGACGGCAGCAGGGCTGACCAGCTGCTAAACAACGCTCCTCGAACTATAAGAAAACAATAACTGATCATCTTTCGGCGGCGCGCGAGTCAGCGAGTTATCAGAGCTCTGCAGGTTATGAGTGGCCCCCGTTCCCAGATACTGTACATGCGCATGCACTCTCCATGCCGTCGCAAAAAAAAAAAAAAAAGCGGGACAAGAAGGACGATGAGGAGCCGCACATGGCGGTTTCATCCATTGCCGCTCCCTTCGTTTCTTTTGCTTGGTGTTGGTTTCTTGTTTCGCTCTCTTGTAACACAAGTGAAGCCCGTCGTCTGTGCATCTGCGAAAGGTGCCAATGTTCAATAAATGTTCACATATAATTTTCACCTCTGTACCTACTTTTTACTACTTTCTGTAAAAAAAAAAGGAGTAGTAGCGATTACAAGTTTTCATCTTGCTTTTGTGGAAATAGTTCAGCTAAAGCTCACAGAACTTGTCATTTTAAAGGGCAAAACAAGATTATTGGTTAAATAAACTAAAAAGAATGATGCAAGGTAGTGTATTGTTTAGTTACGTTTTTAAAACTTGGAGTTGAATTTAATGCCCGAATACAGCGCGAGAAAATAAATCGTAATATCAAATACACTGGAATCAAGACATAATCCCCTAGCGTCACGTGGCATTGCAGTCAGAATCCTGTAGTGCCACTTCACCCAAGAATGAAGAGGATAACTGGTGAATGACATGAGACGGAAGGGCTGTCTTTGGGGATGCTCACAGCGAGACTTTGTAAAATTAATATTAAGCGTTGGGGCGCCTCGCTTCAAACTATCGTGGATGCGGGAGCTGATACCGCAGGATCGCTGGACACGGCAAATTTATGCTTTCAGATCTGCGATCTAGCAGGCGGGAATGCTCGTACAACTCTTGGCACGGGAAAGTGATACCATGCACGCTGGTCCGACGCAGCAGATTCGTGGTTTCCATGGTCACGCGGCGACCTTTGGAATCTCGCACGGCAAACCTCGCGTCAGATGGAAGCAGATGCCGAGATCGGACGACGCTGTGATTCAGTTTCATGGTCAATGAAGACGCAGGAAGCCGCTTACACTGCCTACTATCCGGAAACCTGAGTACCGACGCGGCGCATGTCGCGGACAAACAACACGAAATCAGCTATGAAGCGATGTCACAAAAACACAATATCGCAGATCGACGGACTGCAGCAGAATGTGCATTTCACGATGCACATATAGCACGGCTAGGAACAACTCGCGCGTGTTACAGCACGAATGATGGCGCCGACGCAGATTGCGGACAGCAATTCAGGAACGTACTATGAACTCTGGAAACGGATTACGACAGAATCGCCGAATTCGCAGCAGATTTCGCGGATTTCACGGCGTAACCATACACGCGGGAATCCAGCGTGTTAAGCATGCGAAATCGATATCGCGCAAGCAGATTGCAGACATGAAACGCGCGGGAACCCGCTGATGAACTGCGCTTCTGGACACGCTTGGTACCGCTTCGATCGCTGCCGTTGATCAGCGATTCTCAGCCGGACACAGCTTTGACGCCCAGCGTGAATCGGGGGTGAGCATATTTGGAATTTTGTGTTACAAATATTGAGGCCAGAAAAAACGGGACGGGCGATCTCGGGGAGGGCGCCCTCACGGGAGCTTACGATGCAGTGTCAAGAAATGCCGGAATAGGGAAGGTACATTTTGCAGCACTGTAACTTTAAAGGAAACAAAATGATGGAACATTTGCTTCATGAATAAAGAGAAGAGTATGGTGGAAAACTATCACTATAAAGTTCAAAAAAAATTTAAAAGATTTTTTTTTTAATTTTCTTTTTGAAATTTTTATCTTTCGTAATTTAGAACAAGTTTGGAGCAACATAAAAATTTCAATCTTTGAGATAAAACAATGATTTATATGTCATTCGAAAATGTTATAATAACAATATATGACACATATTTTAATGTTTTAGCTATTCAATTCTTTTAGATAATGGCTTAGAAATCACATGAAAAAACTTAAAAGGAGCCATGTTTGCGCATTTTTGTCGAAAAATATATTACCTCCACAATTCTGTACATATATCACTCAATAGTTCTCACGATCTATTATAAGTGCAAAAAAAAAATATATAACAGCTTCTTAGTCTTACGACAACTTAGCTAAGAAGTTCGTAAGTTAAGAACACCGTAAGAAGAGGAGAAATCAATATTCACGAGCGCGTTCTTAAGGAGAGGAGGAAAGCGATGTTCTCGTACGGAAAAACTAGAACTCCCGCAATGGCGATGGCGTCTTCGGCGACACGAACAACCAATCGGAGAGCTCGGCATGATTCAGAGCAGTTTGGAGCACGTGTATTTTTAATAACAAACACAGGTGACCTTTCCGCCACCGCTTGTCTTGGGTTCGTGTTCCTGCAGCAGTATGTTGACGCTAACACGATCTAAACGCGCCCGAATGTTGAGGCCAGGAAAACCGCCTTCGTTGACTGCTACGAACTCGATCGCTACGAAGTCAACAACTGTCATCGTTGGTAAAAGACTGCCCATGCCAGTCGTTTACAAAGCGATGCAGGTAGAAACAAACCGCCGTGGCGTTTTCGCGGCCTCGGAGATACAGGAGCGAGCCGACGTTTAAAAAGATATGTTTTGAACAACGAGAGTGTCAGCAAGAGCCACGTGAATACATGTTCACACTCAGAGTGGACGCCGCACGTTTGATTGAAGTGCTGGATCTGCGCTGTTGGACCGCGTCTTGGTAAGCACTTCGGGACTGATCTTTTACGATTGCAACTTGATACTGACGTGACACTCGGCAAAGAAAGGTTGGACCGGCATCGCGTAGCTCCCACGAACTGTTTTAGCTCGACAGTGACATACCGTCGTGTCAATAAAAATGGCATACTAATAACAAAGTGTACATACCGTGTTGCAAAGGTAATCCATACGGCGTTTATTTGAGCTCTATATAACACAAAACAAGCAGATATAATTGACAAGAGTCCCTTTTCGACGACAGCATTCGTCACCGCTGCCTCAGAAAGCAAGGTGGATGACAAGGAGAAGAGATTGATTTCTTAATCTAAAATTGAGTTCAGCGATCAAACCATTAATACATGGAAGGGTCCACAAGGGTCACGCGGGCATAATCCATTCAGCAAGCCAGCCGTCGTAGGCAGACGGCCTTAGCCAAGGACTGTCGGAGCAACGCTGCGCCGGAGTGCCTCCTAGGCTTCTATATTCTGCTGAGCTCGTTTGGTTGTGGGATTGTTGCCATTGTAGCTTTTCCCGGGTGCTTGTGGATCCATGTTTCATGTTCATCGTGGTCGGTTTCGAGCACCTCTTTCTTTTTTCTTGCTGCTGAAGTCGGGAAGTGCAAGAAGAGCACGTAGAAAAATAAATGTCCGTTGGTCATCGCGACTGCGTAACTGAGGCGACGCTGTCAGCCATGTTGATTTGATGTAAAAGTGCCGTAAGACATCTCCAGAGCTGTCGTAGGATTCTATCGTAACCTGTGCGAAAGTTCAATAATTTTGTTTCTTGAATACAAATTTGTTCTTACGTTTTGTCGTGACGCATCATTTTTGGCGTAAGATCGTTTCGTGAATCTGGCTCGATATTTATAGTTTGCGTAGTAGGTGTCATTAAACATGGCATAAACAAAAACTTCAAAAATCAAATATGCCGTTCTGGTGCGTCTCAAATTTTTTTCCTCTTTAAATAATATAAGTTTTCTGCAAAGTCTTTTTTTTATTACGTTCCTCACACTGTATTGAGGAGTAGCATATAAAAAGATTAACAGAAACAAAAAAATATGTCTTGACTTGCGTGCGTGGTCTTACCTGGAGCTCAGGAGTCAAAGAGAAAACACAGTATTCATTATAAGGTGGCTCAGCCCCATCGCCATTGTGACCATTTGTTTACATTCGCCATTTTGGTATCTGTGTCCACGCGCATTCTCTTGCATCTACGGACTCG
>JAZHYW010043535.1:0-19167 GCA_037355805.1 Ixodes ricinus
ATATTGCTAGCTACCATCAGAGGTACCGATAGAGTAACCAAAGGGTTATCTCAACAGCGGTGGCGATCTCAAAGGAGACGTCAAACCTAGTAGCGCGGTCCCCACATCTCCGCGGCAATGTAATGACGTTTAGGGCTACATTACGGCGGGTCGGTTCGATAAATTACCTCCGTCGGTGCCAATGATCGTCTACCTTGTTTCACTCTCTCGAATATAGCGGAAGAGAAGACACACGTACCAAAGTAAGGACAGAGTCCAAGAGCATTTATTATAATACGGTTCTAAAAGAACTACTATGTCCCAATTCAAAATGCCCCCCCACGTCGGCAGGGAGTTCAGGAGAGCCAAGATCGGGGAAGCATCGAAGAAGTTGCCGACACACGTCCTATCTCTTTCACGGTCACCGGACGAGTCCCCCTCCCGAAAGCGGGAAAACAAGAGGCGAAACTTCCTCGCCTATCAGCAGTGATCCGCATCCCAGCGGGGGAACGGAAAGAGGTGCCCCGCGAGAGAGTGAGGGAGGGCCCTCCAAGACAGGCGACCCTCCGCTTCACGAACAGGTCGGATCTCACGGCGAAGGCGGCCGAGCGTTCCGACCCGCGGCCGTTATCACGGCCATCGGGGAAGAGAGACCACAGGAATCCCCACAAGGTTGGATGTTTTTTCGTCTATACAAACAGTTGCGAGGGTGGTCGGCATCTACAAACGCCGCTTTCTCCTCGGGACTGACTCAGTCCCGAGGATAAAGTGGCGTTGGTAGATGTTGCTGTCGGTAAAATGGAAAACGTAATAGGCAATGCGTACCCAAGTGGGAAAAGAAATTTCCGTGACATTAAAACAGTCGAAAATGGCTTAAAGGGGCACTGACACCCCAAGGGTCGTATTTTGTATTTATTGTCTAAAACGATGCGAGTTGTAGTCATAATCACGCGAAAAAATACCGCATCGCGAAAAACAGTTTTCCCACGCGCGCGCGCCTTTTTTATTTTTGGCGCTTTTCTCTCCCGTTCCTCGTTTTTTTCACTTCTTTTGATTTGTGACGTCAAAAATCATGAAATTTAGAAGCTTTGTAGGCGACATTTTTATAACATTTAATAACGCCAGTCGTAAAACACGTTTTCTAACGCAATTGCGAACGCACTACGGCCCTTCTTTTTGAAACACCAAAGATCGGAGTCCGGTGTGATGTCGCCTCCTGGATTTGTATCCTCCTCGGAAAACATGCCACCTGGGCAGGCGGCACCGCACGCACGGAATAAAACCAGGTTTTCCTGGTCCGCCGGCGCCCTTCTTTCCCGCTCCTCATCTCCTCGCTTCGGGTCGGGGTGGCAACGGCGGTTTGGAGCATGGAGGCGTAAGAAAGTCGACTCGCAGTGCTCCGCAATATTTGACGTTAACGCACCGGCGCGGATCGCGCGGTAACTTCGAATTCGGCATTTAGAAATTGTCTTTTTACTTCACAATTACTGAATTCCCAAGTTTCGAATTTTGAGGGTAATGTCCCGGCATCGTTTTCAATCGTTTCGGATAATAGAAAAAAAGTTTGATGTGTCCGTGCCTCTTTAAAAACTAGGTAATTCTAACTGTTACAAACTAATAAGTTCGGTAGATTTGCTATTCTTCCTGAGTCATCCTTTAAAAACAGAGACAGCCATGAGCTCCTTGTTCCATGAATGAGGTGGTAACATAGGAAAAATAAGGAAGAATATAAGTACAATTTCAAAAGATTTCGAAGGTGTGACAAAGAATCTAGGCTCTAGGAGGATCGTCGAAGTCGGTATTGAGTGTGAAGTTTTTCCTAAAAGATCAAAAACCGGAGATGCCACTTCGAGTGGTTGTGAAACTGGAACATGGCAGAAGGTTGTTTCTGTATTTCCTCAAAAGGTTTAAGGACATGTTTATTTAGATCAATTCCTGTCGTTAAGGAATTCAAACGAGTTGATCAAACTACTCAAGGATCAGCATGGAAGGGAGTGCACAACCTTTTTCAATGGACGTCAAAGATTTCTATTACTCACTTAAAAAGAGTCGTCAACTGAAAAGGCTGAAAGAGGTTCTGGAAATGGATTTGGTTAAATTTCAATTACAATCAGGCATTTCCGTAGATAGTTTTCTTTCTATTCTTGAGTATTGACTCCAGTCGCCTGTTGTAGAATATGGAGAAAAAAGTATATACAAAAAAGAGAGTGTGCATGGGTCGTCTGTTGCACCGGCGCTAACTGGAATTTACCCGAACTCCTTGGATTCTGTTGTGTCCTAGGTTGCTGTGTCTGAACGGGTGCAATAGTCGTCAGATACACTCTTTTCGCAAAGGTTTATCGAACAGCCTAGAAACATTGATTAGATCAGCAGCACCTGAATTTTCAGTTCAAGGTGAAAAGATTTCAGAATTGAGTCCTTCAGATTTTAGATTTGTTAATTCCTACTGAAAAACGGTTGTGATGGGAGTATGGCAAAGAAAGTTTACAATTAGTGCTATCAAAATTAAGTTGCCACTCAAAAACTGTGAAGGTGGAAGTAGTTAAATCATTAACCAGGAATGCACTTTACAGGTCTTGTATTCATTTTATGACCCAATCATTGGAAAGGCAGTTGAAAAGATTGAACAAAGCCGGTTATGAAAATCAATTCATCAAAAGAAGGGTCGTAGCCGGGGGGGGGGGGGGGGCTTATGAGGATTCAGCATCCCCCCCCCCCCGAAATCCAGACGGCCCTATGATTAGGGTTCGGGGTTTTCGGTTTAAACCGATAGAAACCGATAAAAGTACGCCGAATTCATTTTCGGAAATTTGGTTTTAACCGAAAAAGGTCAGTTTGTAAGTTCCGCGTTTTCGGTTTAAACCGATAAAAACCGATAAAAGTACGTCTAGTCAGTTTTCTAAAATTCGGGTTTAACCGAAAAAGGTCCAGTTTTTAGCGGGCCGCGTCGAGGTGGGTGGGGAGGGAGGGGAGAAAGAGAGAAGGCTTTGAAAGTTCGACATTGTGTGACGTCTTCGTGATTACTCTCTTCCAAGGTTCAACATACAACAAAAGAGGTGTTGGATTGGCCTTCGCAAGACATCTGTGTCCTTTCTGTGATCGGGCTAAGTGTGTCAAGTTCCCGGTCCTAAAAAAAAAAAGAAGTTCGGATGTGGGCTAGTATAAGGCTTTTCGCTTCATGAACTTCAGAGGACATCGAGGAAAGCCGTGAATACCTTTCTTGACACCCTCTCTCAAGCTTCCCTGTAATTAAAAACATAAATACAATAGTTTTTTTTTTTGCCATTCCGCTGGTGTTTGTACGGTCATCACCTCGGACGGTCACGTTGTGAGGATGGGATGAGAAAAAGAAGCACGCTGGAAGATTATGCCCGCGATTTCCTCGATTCTGAGGTGCGTCCTGACGGAAGTTGCAGCGAAGACCACGTATGTAAATGTGCAGTTATTCTTTGAGTGATCACAAATATCACAGCTACAAGGATCATCTGATCCGGTGTCCGATAGTGTTTCTTTCATATTCACCGAAAAAAAATGGTAAACTTTTTGGGGAATAAATATACACCGAAAAAAAAAACGAAAATTAAATTTTAAAATAAACACCGAAAAAAATTACGCTGAATTTTGAAAAAATAAAAACCGAAAACGCGGAACTTTATTTATAATATACCTACATGCATTTTGACCCCCTCCTCTCCCTCTCCACACCCCAAGTCAAACATCAAGCCACCTCAACACCGCCCTCCCCCCCCCCCAAAAAAAAAATAAAAATAAAAAATTCCTGGCTACGCCATTGATCAAAAGACAATTATGTACAAATCGCAGACAAAAGTGAAGAACAGAAATCAAAGAGCAAGTTTGCGTTAATCCCGTATTATCATAAAATATCGCAAAATCTGAAAGCAATTGCAAAACAGTTCGGAGTAGACACCGTTTTCAGTTCAGATTTTAAATTAAGTAGGCTCACGCCATTTCAGACAGTTTCGAGTGGATGTAGAAAAAAACCACCGTGAGAAGTCTCTCCCCTGCAAAAATGGAGTGGTCTATGAGATACCTTTGACTTGTGGTTTTAAATACGTAAGGCAAACCTCAACGTGTATCAATGATAACCTTGAGGTTTGTCCTACGTATTTAACGGAACACACACACAAAAAAAAAAACGGTTAACGGAACACACACACACACAAAAAAGTAAAGAATAATGCTTTAAATTCGGAATTAGCTAAACACGTGGACGAATGCAATAATTGTAGTGTACAATGGTCAGGAACAGAAGTAGTACACCATGAGGTAGATAACATTAAAAGAGTTGTAAGATAGACATTCCGTATAAGAACAATAGGAAACTGTATCAGTCAGGCCTCTTTGCAGCTTGGTAGTACTTCAAGGAATTTTTTGCAGCTCTGGTAGCGCTTTGTTTTGGTTGTCTATTTTTGCAATTGTATTGTTGTTGGTGATCTCTCCTAGTGTATTAGAAGTCGGCGAGGTTCGGGTCAAACATGGAGCTTTGTGCCTCCTTATCAATGACTGTTTTTCTTTTTTCACTTTTTTATTTTTGTTTGTCTTAGAAAGTAACAGTTCCGTTTAGTCAAGGCTCCATCGAAAATATCACTGTGTAGATGATGCGTCAAGCATGCAAACCTTGGCTATGTGTCACGGTATTTTTTTTTTTGTAATGTGGTTTTTTGAGATGGTAGCTCAGAAGCTTTTTGTGTAAACCAATCAAAGGTATCACTGTGTGTGTGTATGTCTTAGTTTGAAAGAATTCTATAATTTTTGTGACCTCTAGTTGTATGGACGTTTTTTTGTCTAAACCGGAAAGTGGTTGTGCTTTGTGGATGTTATCACTTTGCTTGTTTTTTTATGTGGGTGAGGGTTGTGGGCGCGACCCTAAAAAAATCAGGATATTCGGTGATTTTGTGGCGGTTGACGTTCTGTATATGAGGAGGTTGGGTGAATAAAATGATTAGCTGAGTTAGAGACGCTGTCTGTCCCTGTTACCTTCTCTTCAACTGTAAAAAAAAAATAAAAAAAATTGCATTAGCTCTGGGTATAACAGTCTCAGGTGTATCATGGTAAACTTCCACCAGCTTGCCTGTGCACTGACCGTAGTTTTGTGGAACACATCCTTCTATTTTTGTTGCTTATGCCTTTGTGCCTTTGAACTTGGGGAAATATTTCGGGTTCCCTACTGTCACCATAAATGGTCAAAAGAAAAAAAAGTTGATTTTTATTTTAAATTTTGATGCATAAATAATTTTTCATGGTTAAAGTTAGCGAGCAACGTGAGGAAACCGAGGAAACTTTAGAAGAATCGGTCTTCGGGCAACACGTTTATGACAATCAGGTGGCGTCGAAACCGAAACTAGCAAAAAACTGTGGTCATGTAAGTAAACTGAAACGAGCAGTAAAACCTATCAAAACCAGCCAATAAATAGTTATTAGTACCTTGTAACATGGCTTCTTCAATGCCGGAGCGGCTACCTGATTATGTATATTTTTTATTATTGTTTAGTTTGCTAAGCCGTCGCATGTGGCGTGTCGGTCTCATCAAAAGCTAGAGGAGCCAACGCACGCTGCTGTCGTTTCGCGCACACGTGAAGCTTGTTTCCACATACCACGAAAAACTTCTATTGCAGCTCTGTAGTTTCCTTTTTCGTCACTCAGTTTAATAACTTGCTTACGATTCTCAGCGTAAAACACTGACAAAGCATGCCGTCCTGATGGTAGCGAGACCCGATGTGACTGAACTCTGGAAGCGCCGGCGAGTCTGCGTGCCGTAAGCCTGTTTTCGGATGACGGTCCTGCCAGTTCTCGAGAATAAACTCCTCAAAATTCGTTAGACGAGCAGCGAGTGGTTCGATAACTGGCCTATAATTTCTTGATGGTTCTGTGTCTATTAGTGAAACGCCGGTTGCCTTTTCGAGGTTGTAACTTCGATAAGTTACAACCTCAAAACTTTGGTGCAACTTCGATAAGTTCATGCTAAGTCAGCTTTCACGCCTTTACTTTTTTTATCTACATGAATACTGTGCATAGCGTCATTTTTTAAATCATATTTTTACGTGCCACAAAAGCCCGTGTTGAAAAAAAAAAAAAAAAAAGCTATGCCAAGTCAACAGACTGATCTCACAAGCCGGTTTGGCTACGCCGCCTGCCGCGATGCTCCGAGGGTACTTCAGTGTTTCTGCGCGTGGGACAACCTCTCTGCTGCCCTGTGCATGCAGAACATGACACGTCTCGTTTACTTTCTCCTTTGGACGAAAGTTATGGCGGTGTCACGTACGCGCCGACCGGCTTGGTGAGATGGGTTTATTAGACGCAGCGGAAAGCACTGCGGAAATAGCGTGACCATGACTGACCCGTGTCATATCTGTTGGAACCCATATTAGTTGCTACTGGTCATATGTTAATGCCAAACGTTCACTGTCCGCATTCCGCACCGTCAAAGGTGCCTCTCTTGACACACTAAGTGAGGACTAGCTGTCAGCATGTGCTGAGCATTCAAAAGCACAGCTATAACGTCGCATCAAGTGTTATATCAGCGTGTGTCCATCGATGTCAGAATCTTCACCGCCCTTATGTCTCATACGGGGAGGTCGACTGCCATTCTGAACATGTTGTTTGGAGGCACAAGTCTTGAAATGGCGTGTAGGCTTTGCTTGTGCCGATGGGTGCTCACACGACGCTCTCACTGCAGTTGGGGATATGAGTGGCCCCGCAAATGGCACCCCTGGCAAGAGCAGCCCCCAGCTGCCCAGGGGGTCCTGGCGAGAAGCGGGACGCCTTTCCCACCGGGTGCCAGGTGAGCAGATAGGTGGCGCAAGCCGCCACCCAATTTAAAGGGTTCACTCAGAGTGTTGTGCACGGTGGCAAACTCTGTAGGTCTGGTGGGCTAGAAGGGGAAAGGGGAGGTGGGACGATTGCGCGGGCAAAAGTGGTCCCTCGATTCAAGCCTACAGAGCACTGCATAGTCTGTCTGTGGGAAGGAGCGCTACCTTGCACTCTAGAGCTAGAAAAGATGCTCATATGAATGGGTGGAGTGGTCGTTTTATTACACTCAGTAGCGGTACTGTTCAGCCGTAAATGGGAACACGATCCCTTATATTTTGTTTTATATTTCTTGCCTGCTCCATTTTATTGAGAACCCAATTTCTAAAGGATTAATTGTCTTTTGCCATTGTGGCACTGCTGCCAACTTACAGGTTGCATCATGGGAATAGTGTGAGACATGAAGTGTGGGACTGCTCTCGACTGCTTCGAGAAGCTAACAATCGCCACACCTTCTTTTCTAGCCCATCATGCCATAGGCCGGACCCAGAGTAGCCAACACCTAATGGTTTTGGCGACTCTGGGTGAATCAGTGAATCAAATAAAATGAATGTTTTAGAAACAAAGTAGCTGTGAAGTGACAAAGATTGAGTTGCTACAAGAGCCTCTAGTATAGATGTTTGTCCCAAAAATATGGAAATAAAAACAGTTGGGATGCCACATTGCAAAAGGCCCATATTCTGAAAAGGCTACATGTACACGAGAGCATCCTATGAGGCACCTTGTGCACGAGAGCTCTCTCCACAAGGTGAGACACCTTGTGGAAGATTCATTTGCAACAGTGATGTCATCATGAAAGGGGAACAGTGCAAAAATAAACGAGGGACGAGTAGAAGAGATAACGATAGACACGGCGCTGTCGTGTCTGTCATTACCTCTTCTACTCGTCCCTCGTTTACTTCGCGCTGTTCCCCTTTCACGATGTCAAACCAAGTCGCCCAACTTTATGCGTGATGTCATCAGCTGCCTTGTACCTCTATTATTTTTTGGTCATTTTGGTCAGACATTAGCTAAATCAATGTAGCGATGCAGGTGAGCTGGTTCGTGATTACAAACTGGTAGCAGCGCTCAAAAAATATGCAGACAAAGGGCGCCGACTTTTGTTTTGACTTTCGGCGCTCGTCCTGTCCATTCCTCTCTTTTTCTGTGTATCTTTTGTGTGTTGCTATCAGTTTGTAGACATTAGCTAATTTGTTTCGAGGAACATATTATCTGTTGCGACAGTGCTGAGTGCTATGGATTTGTAGCACCGTGCCCAAGATGGTGCTGGTTCCTACTTTGTAAGAAACTTTTGTGGCAACTCTTGGCTCACTTTATTAAGCTGTCTTCCGACCTGTACGGTGAGTGCGGTTTGAATGTGCAGGCTCCCCTCGCTCCGAGCTCCGAGAGACCTGACTCTTTCTGGAGGGGCACAGAAGAGAACCTTTGCACCGAACGTGTCAGCACCCCGCAGAGCTCCAACCAAGGACAATGACAGGTGGGCACTCATTACACATTTGCCAAGGTGGCTGGTGAACCATTTCACCTTGCCTGACCTCACCCACATAGGGACTCATCTCTCACATATCAGTGGAGTGCTCTAAAGATGGAGGGCATAGATGTTCCATGTACTTCAAAGGGACACTAACAAATTGTTCATGAGTGGCTAGAGTTTTATGGAAACAATACCCATAATGGAATAACAATTAAAAAAAAGTTCAATTTGTGGTATTTTGTGTGGTAATCTCGCTCTATTAATAATCCCCGCCCTATCGGTATGTGCTTCGCTCGTCTCCCAAGGAGTCGCACAACACAATAAGAAGACAGCGAATGGGCTTACTGTACCTCCCGGTTGCCTGTCCTTGAGAGCCGGCACCCCGGGCCCCCCGACCCTGGTTGTCGCCCGTCGTTCAGAGCTCGCAGTCGGAGTCGGTATCCAGGCCTGCGGATTGTCCTTCCCACGCCAGCGCTGCTTAGGCTAGCTGTTCCGGGCAACCATAGCCTGAGTGTCGTTGCGGAACCACTCCGGGATCGTCATGACCCAGTCCAGTATGGCCAGGGCTCGCCGTTCCCGCCGGTCCTGGTGGGAGCCTCGCTTGTGGACCGCTCCGGGGATCGCCGTGGGCCAGACCAGCCAGAACAACTTCGTCGTTCCTGCCCGGCCCCCGCCTCACGCAGCACGCCCTTTCTGGAGCCAGCTCGTGTCTTCTCGGCCGACCGCCTGTCATGTGCCCTCCCCTCGTCTTCTTCCCCCTCGTCTCCCACAAATTAAACAAATTTGGCTTTTTTCAGCCGGCAACTGGGAGCTTCACCCATTCTCTTTTTCTTAGTCGCGAGCAATGACGACACCGGGCTGAATATTTGAGAAGTGATATGTCGGTCATTCACAGAAATGATGGGATCCATGATGCATTTTGTTTTATGACCACTAAAACACCGAGGGCATGTTTGTGCAAGGTGATTTTTGAACGCGTAGTAGTGGGTACCGATACAACCCAAGCGACCCCCGCCAACTCTGGGAGTCCCCCACATCACACTCTTCAGTTTGACTTGATTCACCTTAAAAAGATATTTCAGCCGTGTCTTGACACTGCAGTGTAATGCTTTGTACGAAGAAATGAAATATTCTTTTTGGGGTGCCGGAAGCTTTTAAGGAGCTGGTAGCCCATCTTTGTGGCGCTATAGAAAGCTGAATTGCATTAGTTGACGTATGTTGTCTGTATTCCAACAGGGAAAGTTTTCGAATGCGCTGGCTCTCGCTATGCTTGTTTGATGTGTTCCGAATGGTTGTGGTCTTTTGCAGTGGATCTAGCGTCGCGGAAGGTGGCAGGGCCCGGCAGGGGGGCCACCGGGGGGCCGTGGGGGCGAGAGAGGTCGCAACAGAGGCCGCGGCAGGGCCCAGCTCATCCAGACACAGGGCTCTACTTTCGCGGACGGGCTTGGGGAAGCTACACGGAGGCCAGGTGGGTCTTGGCACGCTCTCCTCTTGAGCATCATTTCGTTTAGTAGCCAGGAAAGAAAGTACAAGTTTGTTCACTAGAAGCAATGGCGAAGGGAAAAGTCGTTAGTCGAGGTTAGAGAACTTCAACATTTCAGGATGACGTTGTCCGTGTGGGCCGTAAGTATTTGATTTGCTTCGTGTTTTTTTAAATGCGCTTTATTAATTCATTTATTCTTTAATTGTAAGTCTAACTGAGACTACAGGCATAGGCTTGACGCTGAATGGGGCTTACTCTGCGTGCGTCTCCATGTGGCAAAGAAACGTCTCAAAACTGATGGAAGTTGTGACAAACATTTTTCAGGATTCTCACTTGAGATAAATATAGTGTAGGAGCTTTGAAATCTTGTCTGGCACTGAGGCTGCTCTACCCACTGCAGCTGCCTCATTGTGCACTCTGTAAATGCGAATGCCTCGATTGCTCAACAAATTAATTTTAATCCTTGGGCAAACAGTACTTCTGCATTGACGCAACCATACCTCAAATATCCATTGTTGTAGGGCCACTATTCCAGCGGAATTCGATAGCAAGAGCTTTGCCGAACCTATGTTGGCGAGGCTAGCTCGGTACTATCGGCATTGTGTCGAGGCCATCCTAACTCCGGGTTCGCTACTTCGAGTAGCCTTCTCGAGACCCCTGGCATGTCGGGGTCAAGTGAGTTTTGTGCCCAAACTGAGGCGAACTTGCCTCGTAGGTGCGAGGCATTCGGTGGCATCCTCTGACTCGAGCAGCGCCCCGAGAGGCCCAAGTACGTCCCCTCGCACACTCTGACCGCCAAGGAGAAGCAGGAGGATGACAAGAGGCTGGCCCTGCTGTTGCGCAGCGACGTGAGTCTGACGGCTCTTGCCTCAAGAATTGTCTACAGATATAGTTTGACCACACCATATGCTGTCCTTGGTATGCATGAACCGACGTGAGTAATGAAATGCAGTTGAGAATGGTTGGTTATTTGAGCGTGAGTTCAGTCTTCAAGGTGCCAAACGACCACATCTCATGCCACAGACAAACAGTCTGCAGAAGCATGTGGAAAGGGCATTGCTACCACTAACTTTGTAAGACCCGAACATGATAACCGTTTGTCTGTTACAGTAGCCAGGGTACACTAAAGCGCATAGTATAAGGCTTACATTCTGTCTTCGAGAGCGGTTGAAGGTCTGGACTTGGCTGCTTAACACGAGACAACTATCGGGGCTTTTTGGAAGGTAGGCGGGCATTATCTAATGTGTTACCCTGCCTTCCTTCACTGTCCTCATGCTCGCGGAACAGGGGTTCCTAAACTTTTCTATCTCTAGGAACACCCATTTTTCGTATTTGATAGCTAAGGAACACCTCCCAGCTTCGGTACAGATGCATTAAAGCAGCACAGAAGCTTACGTACCTTGCAAGCAGCCATGTCCACACTAGAGGGTGTCTCACACTTTGTTATGCCTCAGTCATTAGCTCAGACCTTCTAAAATGGAGCTTAAACTGTAAGAGCACTTTGCCTAGGGTCGAGGACGACCGAGGAGATTCGGCATAGATAGTGCAGGGGCGACGCACCATGGTTGCATCTGTGGGGCGTTCCAGCCACCTTTGTTCGATGTCCGTAAGGGTGTCTCGGAACGCCGGTCCGGTGCTTGCAGTTCATTGACGATGGAGACCAGGAGGCAAGTCGACTGCATCCGGTCACGCTGCCGCTGGCCTGCGTCAAGAAGGAGGAGGAGGGACGCCAAGCCGGTGGTGGTCAAGAAGGAGAAGATGGATCCGGACGAGGAGGGGGCGGTGGCCACGGCCCTGCCGGCGGTCAAGGTGGAGCCCCAGGCGGCGCTGGCAAGGCACCCATGGCCGAGCTCTGCATGGACCCCAACATGCCGGGTGAGTGGAGTGCCACAGTTTGAGTAGTTTTTATTTTGATCTGGGGAGTGGAGCAGTGCACCTGTTTCAGCATGCTGCTGTCTCGTTATACTCATTTTAGAGGACAGTCGGATGTGATTGGTTTCAAACTGCTGCATGTGATGGTTTCCTTGCGCGTCAGCTGTGAGGAGGCATTCTGGTTTCTTTAGCCGTTTGCACAGAGTAGTTCTTGCGTCGAGTGAGGATATCAGTGACTGTTCCATCGGTGTCAGTTTAATCATACCGAGTGTTTTAGCAATCAATTATGTTTTTAGAACATACCGTGTTTGCATCGATTCTAATGCACACCTTTTTTCGCCACAATCGGTGCCCAAAACTACATGCAGTGATTACCATTGAAACCAAAAACCGAAACTCAGTAAGCTCTGTTCAGATGAGATCATGCACTCGTGTCCAAACATACTTTTGTTTTTGTTAATTTCTTTATATGTTACTCCTCACCACGTGTAGAGAATGTAATCAAAAAGATTTTCTACAAACTTAATATTTAAAGAAAAAAAATCTGAGTGTACCAGAAATTTTTATTTTTGAAATTTTCTGTTTATATTATGTTTGGTGACACCTACCAGTGTTGCGGAATGGGCACCCCATCCATTCCAATTCCATTCCGGAAATTAGATAATTCGATTCCTTTCAACTCCTGGGAATCGGGACACTGGGCCCATTCCCACTCCTGGAATAGCTGAATCGTTCCATTCCATTCCTCTAATTCCTAAACGTAAAAGTTGGCACTTGACAGCCACATTTGCAATGTTCCTGGCATAAGCAGCATAAAGCTGACATTATCAAATGCACAAACAATTACAAAAAAGAACTGCTAAATTCCTCAAAAAAGACATTGATCTTACTAAGCTCACGGTGCTGGATTGCCTGGGGTGACTCTGAGCGTCCGCAGCGGTCCATTGCAAGGTGAAACAAGGTATGCAGTGACTACAGTCAAAGGAAATGAGCGGGCATCCCCTAGCTTGCTTGTAACCCCAATCCACCTGAATGTAAAACATATAACACAGAAAACAAGCATCGGAACGGAGACCAAGTAAAAGACGGACTTACACGTAAAAATGAAGTATAGAAAAAAAAAAGCGTCGTAGTAAAGCGCAAGAGAAGAGAGACGTGAATCTCGCTTTGTTTTAATGTTGAAGCAAACCCACGTTTCGCAATTCAAAGGAGTGCGCGCGAATGAACGTGGACGGCAGCAGGGCTGACCAGCTGCTAAACAACGCTCCTCGAACTATAAGAAAACAATAACTGATCATCTTTCGGCGGCGCGCGAGTCAGCGAGTTATCAGAGCTCTGCAGGTTATGAGTGGCCCCCGTTCCCAGATACTGTACATGCGCATGCACTCTCCATGCCGTCGCAAAAAAAAAAAAAAAGCGGGACAAGAAGGACGATGAGGAGCCGCGCATGGCGGTTTCATCCATTGCCGCTCCCTTCGTTTCTTTTGCTTGGTGCTTGGTTTCTTGTTTCGCTCTCGTGTAACACAAGTGAAGCCCGTCGTCTGTGCGTCTGCGAAAGGTGCCAATGTTCAATAAATGTTCACATATAATTTTCACCTCTGTACCTACTTTTTACTACTTTCTGTAAAAAAAAAAAGGAGTAGTAGCGATTACAAGTTTTCATCTTGCTTTTGTGGAAATAGTTCAGCTAAAGCTCACAGAACTTGTCATTTTAAAGGGCAAAACAAGATTATTGGTTAAATTAATAAAAAGAATGAGCAAGGCAGGTATTGTTTTAGTTAGTAGAAAACTTGAAGTTGAGCCCAATACCCGAATACAGCGCAGAAAATAAATCTAGTCATCAAATACACGGAATCAAAACATAATCTCGTCCGTGGCATTAGGCAAAAATGCCGGTGTGGAAGGTACATTTTGCAGCACTGTAACTTTAAAGGAAACAAAATGATGGAACATTTGCTTCATGAATAAAGAGAAGAGTATGGTGGAAAACTATCACTATAAAGTTCAAAAAAATTTAAAAAAATTTTTTTTCTAAATTTTTTTTTGAAATTTTTTATTTTCGTAATTTAGAACAAGTTTGGAGCAACATAAAAATTTCAATCTTTGAGATAAAACAATGATTTATATGTCGTTCGAAAATGTTATAATAACAATATATGGCACATATTTTAATGTTTTAGCTACCGTATATACTCGTGTATAAGCCGCACTTTTTTCGAAATTTTACTCGGGTGCGGGTTATACACGAATCAGTCCTATAGCTGCGCATTAACGCACCTAAGTGCCACCGCGACTACTGCATAGAACGATGCAACAACTTTTGAGCGGTTACAAACATATCAAAGCACTTTATTGGGCTACTCATCGTCGCTCTCGGAGTCGTCATCGCCGGACGAGCTCATCTCATCGGCGCGCTCCCACAGCTGATCGTCCTCCGTACCGTCCATGGCGTTCGAGATTCCGGTCACCTTAAAACTCTTCACGATGGTCTCCACTGACAGTGAACGCCACGCATTCAAAATCCACTGGCACACTTGCTGCAGAGATGCCCTCTTCAGTCGCCCCGTCGGCGTCTTCTCATGACTCCCCGCGGCCATCCACTCGGAATAACACCGCCGAAATTCAACCTTGAACGGCCGGTTCACGCAGACGTCAAGCGGCTGCAGCACACTGGTTAGTCCGCCAGGAATCACTGCCAAGTCTGTTCCATAGTCGGCCAGTCGGGACTTCACCCGGTTAGTCAAATGTCCCCTAAAACTGTCCAGCACAAGAAGGGCCTTACGATGTAGCAGGGCTCCTGGTCGGTTCTGCCACACCGTTTTGAGCCAGTCCACGACCAGCTCGTCGGACATCCATCCTTTTTCTTGGACACGGACTACGATGCCCTGGGGGAACTTCTCTTTCGGCATAGTCTTTCTTTTAAACACGACGTATGGCGGAAGCTTCCTCCCATCAGCGGTGACACAAAGCATCACCGTGCACCTCTGCCGTTCGGCGCCAGTAGTGCGCACGGAGACACTCTTCGCACCTTTGACGTCAACAGTGCAGTTCTCTGGCGCATCAAACCAAACCGGAGTCTGATCGGCATTCCCTATCTGCGACAGATCGTACACATGGTCCCTCCGAAGAGCATTGACGAAGCGATGAAACTTCACCACTTGGTCTTCGTATTCCGCCGGCAGCTTCTGACAGAGCGTCGTTCGACGGCGAATGGAAAATTGGTTGCGCTTCATGAAACGCTGAAGCCATCCTCTGCTAGCTTTGAAGTCCGCAGGTGCGATATCCATGTGCCGAGCGACAGCCAGGGCTTTTACGCGGATCATTTCCGTCGACACCGCGTAGCCATCTCTCCTCGTGGTGCGGACGTATTCGACGAGCTCCTCTTCCAGCTTCGGAAACTTGCATTGCTTCCCACGGAAAGCTTTTCGGGTGCGGTTGGTTTCGGCAATGTCTTTCTGTTGTATGCACCAACAGCGCACACACTTCTCGTCGACGTCAAACTTGCGCCCGGCTGCCCGTTTCCCGTGTTCTTCGGCGTATTTAACTACTTGAAGTTTGAACCCCGCAGCGTACGCTCGCCTATACTTTCCCATGACTGCGCAACGGAGCACGTGCGAGGCTAATGATGCAAGCCAAGCAGAACAGCGAACTTCGGGTGATTGCTATCGCGGTCGTCCGACAAAACACAAAGAATAGATGGCGGCGGCTGTTGCAACTTGCCGGAAAAAGAGAAGACGGAAAAGGCGTGGTGATGATGATAGTGATATCGCCATCTCGTGAGAGAGACGACAGTTCAATTTTAGGCGCGACTTTTGAAAAATAAATTTTTTTTTCGATTTTTTGTTTTTAAAGTGGGGGGTGCGGGTTATACACGAGGGCGGCTTATACACGAGTATATACGGTATTCAATTCATAGAAATCTTGTAAAAAAACTTAAAAGGAGCCATGTTTGCGCATTTTGACGAAGATATACTACCCCCACAATTCTGTACATATATCACTCTACAGTATCTCACGATCTATTATAAGTGCAAAAAAAATAAATACATAAGAGCTTCTTAGCCTACGACAACTTAGCTAAGAAGTTCGTAAGTTAAGAACACCGCAAGAAGAGGTGAAATCAATATTCACGAGGAGAAATCTAATTTGTCGAGCGTTGCTCTTAAGGAGAGGGAGGAAAGCGAAGGTTCTCGCAGACGGAAAAACTAGACCCTCCGCTATGGCGATGGCGTCTTCGGCTTTGCCATCGAACAACCAATCGGAGAGCTCGGCATGATTCAGAGCAGTTTGGAGCACGTGTATTTTTAATAACAAACACAGGTGACCTTTCCGCCACCGCTTGTCTTGGGTTCGTGTTCCGGCAGCAGTATGTGTTGACGCTGGAAGTCCCGATCTAAACGCGCCCGAATGCTGAGGCCAGGAAACCGCCTTCGTTGACTGCTGCCGAACTTCGATCGGCTTACGAAGTCAACAACTGTCATCGTTGGCAGTGACTGCCCATGCCAGTCGTGCACATAAAGCCGATGCAGGTAGAAACAAACCAGCCGTGGCGCTTTTCGCGGCCTCGGAGATACCAGGAGCGAGCCGACGTTTGCAAAGATATGCTGTAGTATCAACGAGAGTGTCAGCAAGAGCCACGTGAATACTTGTTCACACTCAGAGTGGACGTCAAGCACGCTTGATTGAAGTGCTGGATCTGCGCTGTTGGACCGCGTCTTGTAAGCACTTCGGGACTGACCTTTTACGATTGCAACTTTGGATACTGACGTGACACTCGGCAAAGAAAGGTTGGAACCGGCACCGCGTAGCTCCCACGAACTGTTTTAGCTCGACAGTGACATACCGTCGTGTCAATAAAAATGGCATACCTAATAACAAAGTGTACATACCGTGTTGCAAGGTAGTCCATACGGCGTTTATTTGAGCTCTATATAACACAAAACAAGCAGATATAATTGACAAGAGTCCCTTTTCGACGACAGCATGCGCCACCGCTGCCTCTGAAAGCAAGGTGGATGACAAGGAGAAGAGATTGATTTCTTAATCTCAAAATTGAGTTCAGCGATCAAACCATTAAGACACGGGAAGGGTCCACAAGGGTCACGCGGGCATAATCCATTCAGCAAGCCAGCTCGTTCAGGGCAGACGGCCTGGCACAAGGACTGTCGGAGCATACGCTGCGCCGGAGTGCCTCCTAGGCCAATTTATTCTGCTGAGCCTGCTTGGTTGGGGGGATTGTTGCCATTGTAGCTTTTCCCGGGTGCCTGTGGATCCATGTTTCATGTTCATCGTGGCCTGCCTCGGGCACCTCTTTCTTTTTTCTTGCTGCTTGAAGTCGGGAAGTGGGCAAGCAGAGCACGTAGAAAAATAAATTGTCCGTTGGTCATCGCGACCGGGTAACTGAGGCGACTGCTGTCAGCCATGTTGGATTTGATGTAAAGCGCGTAAGACATCTCCAGGGCTGTCGTAGGGATTTTATCGTAGCCTGTGCGAAAGTTACAATAATTTTGTTTCTTGAATACAAATTTGTTCTTACGTTTTGTCGTACGCACATTTTTGGCGTAAGATCGTTTCGTGAATCTGGCCTCAGATATTTATAGTTTGCGTAGTAGTAGGTGTCATTAAACATGGCATAAACAAAAACTTCAAAAATCAAATATGCCGTTCTGGTGCGTCTCAAATTTTTTCCTCTTTAAATAATATAAGTTTTCTGCAAAGTCTTTTTTATTACGTTCCTCACACTGTATTGAGGAGTAGCATATAAAAAGATTAACAGAAACAAAAAAATATGTCTTGACTTGCGTGCGTGGTCTTACCTGAATGGAGTCAAAAGAAAAAACACAGTATTCATTATAAGGTGGTTAGCCCCATCGCCATTGTGACCATTTGTTTACATTCGCCATTTTGGTATCTGTGTCACGCGCATTCTCTCGCATCTACGGACTCGTGTCTGCCGTTTTCAGATGGAAAAACAAAAGAAATTCCACTAGGGAGGCTTTTACACGAAAGGGCCATCACACTGGCGGGAAAATATAACAACGGAGCAGCACTATACTCTGTTTCATACTTAGCGTGCACACGCTGTCAAAGCTACTGGCACGAGCGCGTGGCTTCATCAATGGGTTTGTTGTGCTGGAGCGCGTGCAAGTGGATCAACGAGGTCAAGCCCCACGCTCGCGCCAGTAGCTTTGACAGCGTTGCACGCTAAGTACGAAACAGAGATGCGTGGCCTCGCAAGCCCAGCGACCCGACGAGCTCGCAGTGTTGTTTTGAGGACGACCCTCCAGAGGCGAGTGTCGCGCACTCGTTCACAAGTGCAAGAAGCTCGGCACTTAAAACACTTTAGACGAAAGCAAGGATTACCTCTGTGGACAGCGAAGAACCATCGTCGGACTCTGACAACGGCGACTAGTGCACGGTATTTATTTTTGCGTTGGCGTGCGTTTCATAAAATCTGTTCTATGAGGTATGTGTTCAATCTTTGTTATTTTACCTGCGCAGTAGAATCAGCAGACACGGTAAGTTCTGTTTCAAGAAAGATCATTTCTGAACAAAGACAAATACTTGCGGCCAACTTCAAAGCTAAACAGAACTGTCTTTGCCTTGGTGAAGGCACTAAATGGATAGTTTTTATATGCGATGTTTCGACGTCCATCGAAAACGCCTTTTTGCTAAAATCCAATGAAGTGAGGATTACCTCTGGGTGTTGGATAATCCATTCAGTTGTGCTTGCTGGAGGTTGCATGAAAGGTGGAATACAACGGGACATGGAGTTTCAGAAGTATCAGGCCAGAACGAAGGATTAATCCCTACATCCTAGTGGCACCAGTTGCGACGCAGGAAAATCACAGTAACATCAATGATTTTACCTGGATAATGTAAAGAAGGGTCATGCGGTTTCATTGCCAGGTTCTGATACATATTATTTTTAAACAACAGTTCTGGTCATCTTGAATTTTGCTCTGTCTCGCTTAGAAAGGCTTTCGCTTAACGAGCAACTTGGCTATGCATGAGTGAGAGGGTCTGTCTAAATCTGGTCCTACTCGCTCTCGCAGAGGTTGGCCAGCTGCTGTTCTTCCAGTTCCCTGACACCCTGCCCGGCCTGGTGCCCGAACAGCAGGCACCCCCAAGGGCAAGCCTCGGTCAGGGGCACAAACCCTGCTGCACCGCCCCCCAAGGCAGAACCCGTGAGTAGACCCTGCTCACCTCTGTGACCATTACGACTTCAGTAGACCTTTTGCGGAATAATCGGAGCACCAAGGAGAGTGCTGAGTTTGTATGAACATGTGCACTGCACATGCTGGCATCTGTAACAATCGTTTATAGCAGAAATCTAAAGCGCCGTTCACACATATGCACCGACTCAAGACCAAGAGAGACCAGACCGGCGTGTATGCCTTTGCGACGTCTTAGGACCGCAGCGGAGCTGGTCCTAAGACGTCGTAAGAGGCTTAAAACCGGTCTAGTCTCTCTCGGTCGTACTCGGTCGCAAGAGTGTTAACGGGCCTTAAAACAAGTGGCACATTGTTGG
>JAZHYW010043536.1:0-74890 GCA_037355805.1 Ixodes ricinus
AACCGAAAACAAGAAAAATTGCGGTGGCTTAGGTCGGCTATGCCAGGATATACGTAGCGTGAGCTTATGCGCACAAAATGTGAGGCGTTATCAGCGGCTCCGGTGCAGCGTCAGACCTGGCTACTGCGCAACGAAGATGAAGAGCTGGGCGCGCGGCGGCGCCAGTGCGTCTGCCGCGGCTATTTATTTATTTATTTATTTATTTCAAATACCCTCAAGGTAAATACATTGAAGAGGGGAGTGAGCTATAAATATTTACAATGTGCACATATTAGTAAGAACATTCTTAAACAGGACAATATCAGTGATGTTGGCAGTCGAGGCGGGAAGGCGGTTCCAATCCAAGGACGTTTGAGGCATGAAAGAATATTGAAATAGCGATGTTTTGAAATTTGGAATGCCGACCTTATGACTATGATCAATGCGAGCGGAGATGTAGGATGGTGGGTTAATTAGTTTTTGACGAAGGACAGCATTTTGGTGGAATATTTTATGAAAAAGACACAAACGAAATATTTTACGGCGATGAATAAGGGATGGTAAACCTAACGTGTTTTTCATTGTAGTGACGCTGGCTGTGCGGTGATAGTTTGACAGAATGAAACGGGCTGAGCGGTTTTGAATGGATTCAAGCATGGTAATTAGTGACGAGTGAGCAGGGTCCCATACAGCTGCAGCGTATTCCAATTTTGGACGAATTAGAGTTTTGTACATGGTTAGTTTTAATGAAGACGGAGCGAGAAAGAAATTTCTTTTCAAGTACCCTAACATGCGGTTAGCACTGTTAACTACGTATTCGACATGTATCTTCCAAGAAAGGTTAGACGTTATATGAACTCCAAGATATTTATAAACAGACACTGTAGCGAGAGGTTTACTGTTAAGATGGTAGGTATGACACACATTTTGAGAACGTGATATTCTCATTGATTTGCATTTGTCAGTGTTTAGTTCCATTAACCACTGGTTACACCATAGTGTTATCAGATTAAGGTCAGATTGTAAAAGGAAAGTGTCAGATATGTCAGTAATTTTCCGATAGATTACGCAATCGTCAGCAAAGAGGCAGATGGAAGAGGAGATATTTAGTACCAAGTCATTAATGTAAATAAGAAAGAGCAGCGGGCCAAGTACGGAGCCCTGTGGGACACCCGAGTTAACTGGAACAGAGCTAGAATTGGTATTATTAGCAGTAACAAATTGTAGACGGTTAGTCAAAAATGCATGAATCCAATTTAGTATGCACGAATCGATGTTAAGTGATTGTAATTTATGAAGTAGAAGTTTATGGGAAACTTTGTCAAAGGCTTTGGAGAAATCTAAAAAAACACAATCAACTTCGTAATGATCATCGAGATAGTGATGAAGATCGTAGGTGAATGATGTTAGTTGCGTCTCGCATGAAAAATGTTTCCTGAAGCCATGCTGCGAGTTTGTGAAAAAGTCATTAGATTCAAGAAAGTTAATCAACTGCGAGTAGATTATGTGTTCGAGAATTTTACATGGCACACTTGTTAAAGAAATTGGTCGATAATTGAATGGGCTATGCTTTTCACCAGATTTATGTATAGGAACCACCTTCCCAACTACCCAATCGCTTGGGACTGTACCCTGGTTAAGAGATTGCATATAAATATTTGAGAGAATTATGGAACAATACATGTTACAATTTCTTAAGAACTTTGTGTTAATTCCATCAATTCCGGCACCGGATGAAAGTTTCATATTATTAATAACGCCAGCCACACCAATTGCATCTATGGTTACAGGGTCCATTGGCAAAAAGGTATGGACGGGCAATGCTGGCAATTGATTAACATTGGTGGCCGTGAAGGACACACTAAAAGCATCGTTTAATACAGTAGCACTTTCGAAAACTGGTATATCTACGCCATCAAAAGAACGCAGAACAATGCTAGACTGAATGTTAGGATTGACGATACTCCAGAATTGTTTGGGATTATTCGCTAACATGGTAGGCAAGGTATAATTAAAAAAATGTGTCTTAGTTTCGCTAATAGTTGCTGTGTACTCATTATTTGCGTTATGGTACGCTGTCCAGCGTGCCTCAGAGGACAGTCGCTTGGCAGCGCGAAACAGTCTTTTCTTCCTGTTTCGTAGCCGCCTGAGGTTAGCGTTAAACCAAGGTGCGTTAGTATTGCATCGAATTTTCCTAGATGGTATGTATGTTTCAGTCAACATTGTAACACAGTTTTTGAACAGAATCCAATTAGACTCCACGGAGCGCTCTATAAAACCGGGCGAATAATCGTCAAGGAATTTGGACAGGGCCAAGTTAATTTGGAATGTTCCAGACCGGCGAGGCGCGCGTGGTGGCGGCGGAGCCGGCGGTGGCGGCGGCTCCGGCGCGCCAGTTGTGCGCCGTGCGACGTCACTGCTCCTCGCGCTTGCGCAGCACGGAGCACGGCTCATTATGCGAGCCACGCGAAACTGCTCAACCTCGGTCAGTGTAGCTCACGCTACAAAAGCACGAAAACATTTCACAGTGGGTGTCGATGCGTCTAACGACCCCTATCCCTAGACTTTTATGTCCTCATTGGGGGCGGCTTTACATTGTACCCCAAACTAAAAGAGTGCCCATAAAGTTGATCGTCATGGTCCCCTTGTTTAGAACAATTATGTCGTGGCCGACAATCAAAAGTTAAACTTAAGAATCACTAATGTGATTGACTTATGCATCCATCCACCAATTTAGTTTTGTTTACTACCCTTTATATTTGCCCAAAATCTTTCTTTGTTATCGTCATACCATTTCTATCGAATTTTATTAACGCTCCACAGGCAATGAGGTTGCGCCAGCAACCAATGAGAAGACCGAATAGCAAATACCGAGGCAGGAGACATTGAAATAATAAGTCACGCCCTGCGTTTCTTAATCTGATAATCACCACACAGACTTGACAACGAACGACAGTGGAGACAGGCGATTCTCTGTGTCGTGTTTCGCTTTCGTTTATTTAATCAATTTTTTTCTTAATAAAAAGTCAATATTTCGCTCACACCAACAACCGACGTTTCATTTGCAGTCACGGATAGCTTGAGGAACGCAGGTCATGGTGAGCTCTGCCTGTCTCGTTACTGGTTAGGACTCAGCAGCCATTGAGTTTGTGGCATCATGTGACAAAAACGAGAAAGAATGAATAACAAAACAGGAAATGCGAATAAAAAGTTGCCAGAGACACTTTGGACTGCTTACGTGTAGGACTGCTTTCGCATTCCTACACGCAGCGCCTTCTACAGCATCGCCCCCGTCTTATTTTTGCACACGGCGCTGCGGCAGGGCACCGCGCTCCCCACTGTGCAGGCGCGGCGAACCCCGCCGGCTTCACGACGGCTTCCGTGAGGAAGCATCTGCGTTGCTCTGCTTTTCTTTGTGCTTTATTTCTGAGACTCGTCCGCTTTGACCTTGAGCGCACCCGCCGTCTTCCGTGACGAAGCATCTGCGTTGCTGTGCTTTTATTTGTTTTATTTCTGAGGCGCGTGCTTGATGACGTGCCACATGACGGGTCGCACCCAATGAGAATTTAGGTCTCGTTGAATCGTTACATTCAGCCAATGGGAATTTAGGTTCCGTTTTTCGCTGCTACGGACATCCAATATCGCCGGATTCGCTCCATAGCACAGTTAATGCTTTCGCATTAATAAGCCATGCTTTGTGTCTCTTAACCTGTTAATATGAATAGAAATTTAGCGATAACAAAATGTTTGTTGCCAGTTGGAGGGTTTGCGAGGGATCCTTCTTAAAATTATTTTACTAGAGTCTGCTAGCAGGATGGCTCATTAATAAAGCCAAATGAATAAAGTTTAATGGGTGGTATAGATATATCGATGCGCCTTTCAATATTATGGCTACGCCATCCGGTGAACATGTTGCCAAATATATGCCATGAACCTTTACTTGTGACCCGTAAATAAATTTGAAAAGGTGATAGGACTACCTAATTATCTAATGTGCTGATAGCTTAATTTGAATCAAGTTATATCATTTTCTAGACCATAGAGAGTTTATACTGAACTAAGCTTAAATATTTCTTCTTTTACATCTAGATATTTTATTGAACGCAACATATGAGGAAGGAGAGTCCCAGAATGCTACTAATAAGGCTATTCTGGCCTACAGAGTCTGCCTTTGTGAGAGTACGTAAGTTTCTTGTTCAAGACAGAGCCCCTAAATGGCGGAGCCAGAGTATCGCGCTCCCTCTCTTTTCGATGCCAAGTCCGCATTGACGGCGAAGGGGCCAGGTTCACAAAATGATCCAAATCGCCTGCGGGGTGCACACGCGTGCGCTTTCAAGAGATAGGTTTACCTGATTTCTGAAGGCTGGGAATCCAACCTTGTGCCTTAAATTTTAAACATTAGCCTCAATAAACCCCTTTTCTTTTTGGTCCGACACCAAAATTTGTCACTGAAAGACAAGAAATCGGTGGGAAGGTAAACTCAGATAAAACGCCCCCTATTTGAAGAAAGATAAACCCCGTAACAGGGATGCCTAACTATAACTAGGCCGTAGACTTTCCTGTTTTAGAGCGCAGCTCTTAGGCGCCCGTTTCCGGCTTGAGCGGCGTCACCGTCGGCAAAACAGCAAGGTCACGTGACCCCCCAAGGTCACGTGACCCCCGAAGATCAGGTGACCCCAGGTCACGTGACCCCCAAAGTCACGTGACCTCCGTCAGGTCACGTGACCTCCCAAGGTCACGAGACCCCCACGTGACCCCTGAGGTCACGTGACCGCCCAGGTAACGTAAGCCGCCCCCCCCCGAGGTCACCTGACCCCCAGGTAACGTAAGCCCCCCCCCCGAGGTCACGTGACTCCCAGGTCATGTGACCCCCCAAAGGACATTGAAGAATGAGGGAGGAGGAGGAGAAGGAGGGGTATTCCCTCCCTGAGTACCCTTTCCTCCTCCTCCTCAAGAGCTGCGCTCCAATTCGGCGTTACAGGAAGTTGTAAACGGCTTTCACTTTTTTATATAAAAAATTTAAACACCCGTCAGTGTAAAGTATACAGTGTCGGTTAAAACCGAAAAGCACCCTTAACCTTAGTTCGACGTGAGCGCGTTGGTGAAGTTAAATAAAGACAGAAAGAATAAACATAGGGACGGACAGAACAGCACCTCTGTCCGTCCCTATGTTTATTCTTTCTGTTTTATTTACCTTAACCGTTGGTGGCAAAAATACAAAATCTGTTAAAACTAAGAAACATCAATTTCTGGACTTTTCTTTGCCATCGTTAAGAATGTTTTTTTTTGAGAACCTCTTTATTTATATTTCAACTCTTAGTATTTTATTACGCTTTTTTCGCCGATAATTACCGCGTTTTTTCTTCCTTTGGAAAGCAATTTTCAATATAGATGCGTAGCTGAAAATTAATAAACACCGAAAATCATCAACGATTTATTTTGTTTTAAATAAACACCGGAAAGTCTACGACGTGGCATTACAAATTCTTTAAAAATGTATCGCATTATTTCTTATTCCGAAATCGTTTAGCGCTCTATTCTGTGCGGCGACTGAAAGGCCGTCGTTCATCTTTGGTTTTCAACAGGGAAAATAATCCTCGTAGCGCTTTCCCTCCCATAAGCTGCGAGGGAAGCCAAGTCGCGGCAAGGTAAACAGTGGAGAAAATGCAGGAAAAGAGGAGGCGGGCAAAAGTGGAAAGCGCGAAGTGTACGTCGGCCTTTAAGAGCCTAATATATATTTTATGCTTTGTCCATTTCGCACTACGCAGTGATGGCGAGCATTTACAAATCGGCCTGCGTGTTTTCCCATCCCAGCTCATGCCAATGTGGCTGAGTCAAAAGTGGTCTACATAATGAGTGATATGAGCAGCAATTACAAAAACCCACGCGCATTTCAAGCGAACCCTAAGCTCTTTATCTAGGCTTGCACGATTCCCGTGCTGTTATTCACAGAGGTTATCTAAACGGTATTAGCGCACACGTAGAGCGCACATTCATTGTACGTGTGCGCTAATACCGTTTAGATGTTTCAATACCAAGTAGTTCAATTATCAACGCTTTTACACAGAGGTTAGTTTTTAGTATGATGGTTGCATATATTTTTGTGTATTAAAATTACCAAACTCATCCTATAATATTTTGACACTTTCAAAAATATGGATACCGCGCATCAAAACCTCCCTCGGAGCATTTTGAGCTGGCACTAAATTTAGCAAAATGCTTTAACTGCGGTGCATTTACATGATTCGTTAGTAACATAAACGTGCTTTCTGGGTCAATTCATAACGAGTAAATTATTCACACCGTTGGATTGACCTAAAACCTGCCCTTTCAATATATGCACAAATGGCCTACTACATTTTGTCCTTGCCCATAAAAAAATATTCGTGACCTTATATATATAAATATATATATATATATATATATATATATATATATATATATATATATATAGAAATGAGTTTATAAGGTTATGCTCTTTAATGTTTTGTTTCATGTTTAGGTTTTGAAGAAGAGTTAGTAGTCTAACAAGCTGGGTGGAGAATAAAAATCAAGATTGGGGCTTGATTACAATCGTGATTTCAATGAGACCAGCTTTACGATGACAATTTAGATGAAGCTTTAGCTGCAGAAATATTCCTGAAAATATCTATGATTTACCTTTTCATCTAGCATGTGATGCTTTCTGTGTGCACTGTTTTGTACTGAAATCAAAGAATCGATCAAGCAAGAATGATTCATATCAGAATGAACACGAGCAGAAAGGAATACTCTTCTGAACAAATTGGAGCACTGTGCTTTCTTCCTAGCTTCCACGCCGTTCCTCAGCAATGTAACGTCCTGTTGAAAGCAAATCAGAACACGAAAGAAAGGAGGAAGGAAACGAAAACTAGGAAAGTAATGTCCCATTAACAACGAGCGAGAATTAAAAAAAGCAAATATAGGATTTTAGCTGGCAAACAAAAAATAACAAATTGTTTATTGTTCTAGTATTGCGGAGTTCACATCAATAAAAGTAATTAACCTGTATGTTAAATTTACAGTAACTACTTGTTTGCATTGGTATTAATCTAACGAATTTTCCAATGAATTTGTCATGTTCAAAAAGACATTTAATGATAAACCATCACTATTTCTAAGTACATTGATTGAAATCAAATTATTCTGCTTTAAATATTAAAAACATCGTAATGTTTTCATCAATTGTTATTTTACTTTGCTAACAAGTGACAGAAAAATAAGCGCAAACTGAAAACATGCTGCAGGTGGTAGAACCCAGCGTAAACTCAGCTTTAATCAATGAACGAATCCAAACATCTGTATTTACTATTAATCAAACCCAGCGAGGGTTTTCATCATAAATACACTGATGGTCATCATGAAAGGACCGGCGTCAACTCAAACAATCCAGTCGAAGCTGATATGCCTACCTCTTGCGTACCAATCAAAATTTTGTCTATTTGTTTTATTTTATTTAAAGCTTGATGGCGAAGGCTTCTCTCTCAATATTTTCTTGAAAATTTGTAAATAACGTATATAGTCGTTAGTGTTAAACTGAAGCAGATGCTATACGATAAACATTTCCTCAGCCGATTCGGTAAATAAATATACTGTACATTCTAATTAAGCAAAGTAGTGTTTTCATATAATATAACCACTCCTTCTCTCTGAAAGTAAAAATACGCATGCAAGCCAGTAAACTAGCTCCAAATAATAAGCCCAAGACCGGGAATTCTAAACCAGGTGTGTGTGTGTGTGTGTTTTTTTCGCTCGCAGAACTACGTCTTTTTTAGATCTTTGAAGGGGTGCAAAGTTGGGAAGTCGATGTCAGGAAAACTACTCTCGAAATGTCACGAAACGTTGGCCTCCGAAGTAACGTCACGCACGTCAAAATAACTTTGAAGCTATTTTGAACGCAGAAATAAGAAAAGAAAAAAAGGTGCTACCTCTATTGCGTGACGACGCACTCCTTGCACTGTGGTACATTTAATGACACGACGAACTTGCTATTGCGTCCGGCATAAAGGCGCCGACGGCTCCTTTCATCCCTGTGTGCTTCTTCCGGAACATTATTCGTATCGTGTGGTTGAAATGGCCCAATTGCGCACCCAGGTGTTCTCCGCCGACTTAAGGATGTTTCACATGCTGAGATTCTCGTTCGGAATCAGTGCGATTTCCAGTAAATGTGCGATTAAAATCGCAGTCGCATTGTCGCAGCGGCTCTGCGACTGGTTTCCACCAAGTTGATATTTGTCGCAGAGTCGGTGCGATCGCTTTCTCGACAACCAGTTGTTCATTAGCCAGCTTTCATCCGCGATAGCTGCGAAACCTAAAATAAATTTAGACACCTAAAAGCGTTTGATTTAATTCTTAACTATTAGAAAGTTCTAGTTATCCATTGTATTCGCAAGCATTTGTGTTTATTAGCACGTTTTTGTTATTTTGCCGCGCGCGCAGCTGGCAAAGTAGGCAGCGCGGCCGTGGCCTAACGGTTATCGTGCTTGCTTCCACGCGAAGAGCGAGAGTACGATTCCTGGAAGCGACAGGTCTTTTATTTATTATTTCTGCTTGTCATTTTCGCAAGTTCGAGAACTTTCTCGTCTCACATAGTTACGAATATTCTACGCGCCGAACGTTCTAGGCCGAATCTTCCAGAAACCAACGCCGGTACAAAAGGCGCTCCGCATGGCGAGCCGGGGTCAGTCTCGCCCCAGCGTTCGACTCTGCTGTTACGTCGACTTCGACGCCCGCGACGCTGTGCTGTAGTCTTCTGTTTAATTTTTATTTTTGGCCACAAGTTCGCTCTAGTAAACGTTTCAGTTTCCCCAATTATTCTTCGTTTCCTCACCTGTTCCACCGTGACAGTATTTTAGGCAAAGTCAAACGCGTCGTGTCCGTGTCCGAAGAGCCGGCCGCGCCGACAGAAATCGCGCGGTTGTTGGAACATGTGAAACCAAACATTGCGATCGCACTCGCTGCGTCGGCTGCCGCACCGATTTTCTTCGCACAGTCGCTGCATGTGAAACAGGCTTTACTTCGCACGCAATTTCGCACATGCGAATCGGAGATGACGGCAAGGGGGCTGTAAAATTACTTCCACGGGACTCCGTGCCACCGAGCCACGAGTATTGACCTCTTACGCACCCGCCATCATCACGCGGCACGAGTCCGTGGACTTATCTCCAGCTGCTACAAACAACACATATGGGACGAGTTGAGAAGGCACGGCCTCTCTTATATCGCCCCCCCCTCACTTCTTGTACCAACCCCCGCCCTCGGCCCCCGTATTTCCGCACAGATTATTGCAACATAGCGCACCTATGCACCTTTCTATTTGTTCCAGGCTCGGGTTCGTTAATATCGTGCCTTCTATCTGGATGCTGCGAAACGAAATGTAATGCGATATCAGTTGGATCAGCGCGCTGCTATCGTGGTGCCTGTTAGCGAGACAATTTGGTTTTCCCGCAATATTTATCGAGAAAACGCTCCCAGCTATATAAAGCATGTAAATTGAATTGGTGTATAAATATACATTATTTTAGGTTTTCCCGCTGTATTTTGCTATATCCAGGCGCGGCAGAAAACGATCGCACACGATCTCGCGATGTTGCGCTCCTAGAATTGCTGTTGCATCTAGAAGAAGTTCTGTCAACATCTTTTTTTATGTATCTTACTACATTTGATCATTTCCGTATGTCAAACAGCTGTCAACGAAACAGCGAAATATAATGGCCTGCTGAAGTTACTTAGGAAGGATGGCTTTACCAAGTGGCCAATACAGAATGATGAAGACTCACCTTATGGAAACTACAATCAGCTACTCAACAAAACAAGCTTTCGTGCACTTGTTGCTTTCGATGTATCCCAGGACCCTAAACATATTTTCTCAAACGTGATTTACGTAAGTATAAAACACTTTCTTTCGAAACACTCTAGAACCCTCAAAAGCCCTTAGTTTCGCGGGCAGTGTTGCCCAACATTAATTCCGCCGCGCGGCCACTCAATTATTAAGGACAGGTGCAAAGCAAGAGGTTTTTAACAGTGCCCATTCACGTGAAGGACCGTTCCCGACCTCTGGACCGGGGTTGGTGAGACAATCGGTCCACTCTGGCGGCTAACGGATTGCAGAGCCAGTTTTTTTGTTTCTCGCTCTCTTCACCATTATTGAGCAACGCACCATATATCATCGCATTATTTTATTACAAATTTCGTTACTCGTGTGGGGACCCGCATCTGTGAAATTGAACGTGTTCGAGCGCGTAAAAATGCAGCAGCTCTCAGGTTTCACAACACAAGCGACACATGCCTCATTTTCGTGTTGGGTCAGTCCAAATGAGTCGTAAAGCGCTTCGTTTGTGTAGAAGACAGTGTACACTGTACGAAAGACGGAGCATCTTCTTCCCCTGAAAGCACTTGGAAGAGCCAATGAACCCCTTTCAAAAGTCACGTGCTCTTTATAAGAAGATCGGAACCACTGCACAGTGGCAGAACAACTGACATCGTAGAACGCGCAAGTCATTCCATAAGATAGCGAACGACGGAGCGCGGCTAACGCTAGGAGCCGAAAAGCCAGTCAAACAGTGTCGAAAATCCAGCGTCATTGCGCTCATCATCTTTTTTTGTGGGTGTGCTTTTGATTTCAAATCCAACTCAACGCATAAAGTATGCAGTGACGTATGACATTTGTAGTCCACCATTGTACATGGATTACACAGCTGCCAACAAACGGCAGCCTTTTGAAGGGGTCTATTGAACATACTATTGCTGCAATTTATGAAGGAAGCTCGGCAAATGACGAGGCTGAAAATATGTCTGGACCTAAAAGACAGTCAGCCCTGTGACACTGAGCCTGGCAGAACGTCGTGCTTAGTGTCAATTCACGATTTCTGTTTTGTCTAGAATTATTTACACGGATTGTGTTTATGTGCACGATTTCATTGAAAAGTGTACCGCTCGAGTGAGTCAAAGAAGCGTTACACGCAGCCCTAGGAAAGATGAAGGATGCATAACCCGTTGCAGAAAATGCATAAGATTCAAAGCATACATAATGCCTAATGAGTCAAAATAATTTATACATAAACACAACTCTAGAACACATAGTTGGAACCAGAAAGGTTCACCAAAGAGGTCAGTGGGAATCAAACCCCAGACCATGCATCCGCAGTCCGACATCTTTGCTTAGCACCATAAGTATTTTTTTTTAAATACATTTAGTGCAAGGGGTAGATTTTAGAACTCACTTGGGATTAAAAAAGCAGTCCGGGTTATTTGCAGGCCGCGTTGACAGGTGGACATCTCAAAAAGCACCTTACGCATGCCGAGCCACTGGTGATTCGACTGCCGGGAGGAAAAACTTTTTAAACTTGCTTAATAAAATAGAAAACATAAAAACAGACTTTTTCGCATTCACATGGGCCTGCCTGCCATGCGTGATCGCGATATGCTGCAAAGTTCGAAAAGAAAAACATGTCATATGAAGCACTGTCATGATCGGTCGCTTTCAAAACATAAATTCCAGCGGCAAAAAATGTTCAATGTTCCATGGGTTTCGACTGTTTCCATAAGAGGCACTCAGTCGGCCATTGCGAATCTTCGCATTATACTTTAAGCCACAGCTTGACAAGCAAAGTATAGATATCTCATTTGAAGAAGAATGTATTTACACAGGTTGCAATACACCCACGCTTAACTCGCTTCTGCACATCTTCACCATCTTGAGAAACGACACTTCGATACAACGGTATTTTGAAGAAAAAGAAAAGCTGATCAACAAGTAGCGGGAAAGCTTTCCCCTATTCACCGAAACAAGAACCCGTATTTTCCGGGCTATTCGGAGAGCAAATCGTCTGCTTCTTGAGCAGAAGTTGCGGTGACGTCATAACGACGTTGAGTTACGTTTGGCATTGATTGGAAGGATAGTGGGTAGACATCAATGCTAGGGGCCTTGAGGTCTACCCACTACTTTTTTTTTTCAAGCAGCCACTAAGAGCTCGGCGTTCTGACATCATCGCAGCCCGTATGCAAAAAGCAGACAAACTTGCGTTCCGCATAGTCCGCGGACTATACATGTTTAAAAGTTGAAACTCTAGGCTGTGCGGACTATCTACGCGTGCGGACTATACAAGAATTTCGTCTTTCAAGATCTTTTATGATGTCTAAACGTGACGGATTCTGTTAGTGAAAGAGTATGCTAATGATATTTTACGAATAATACAAGCTTCTTTGTGAGCTAAGAAAGTATACATTTGTCAAGGCGTGCCATGTATGAAAAGATTTTCGTGTCGACTAAGCACCAGGTGCGGACTTTGCACAGAGGGCGGACTATGCGCCGGGTCCGGACTGTCTAAACAAGAACTTTATTTTTTTTCGGCCAAAATTGCCCTTTATGGGCTGTACACCGGGTGCAGACTATAGCCCGAAAAATACAGTACTCTTATAAAAAAAAGATGGACGAAAACTTCCGAGCGTTTACAATCTTCTTTTGAAAATAAAAAAAAATACTTCCTGACTGCTCGCCACAAGAGGATACAAGGAAATACCGAAAATGTATTGCCAGTCTTGTCTAATTACCTCACAAAAATGATGCTTTTGTTCGCCCAGAGATATGAAACATGACACCAGGTGTCTAAAGACACGAATGCCTCGGCCCCAAAACACCGGTAAAAAGATTATCTCGCCTGATCGGCTCGACACTCGATCTGTAGATAAAAGTAGCAAAGACTCGGTGAAAATTCTCCACCTTCATACGGGCAAAGTTCATAACTTCCAGAACGCACCATAAATTCGGGGGCGGGAAATACATTGCCAAGAGTCGCTCTGGCGAAGATGGACAGGTTCCGCCTCTACTAACGAGAAGCACGCTTGTCCAGGTCGATGGCGACTCCCGACCAGTAGGAGTTGTTAGCTCGATAACAGTCAAGCGGCACGTCAAGGTACTACCTACAAGGCACACAGTCCCAGCACATGCGTTCAAGCACGGAAGGAGTTGTGGCCCACGCTCCATAACAAAACTTGAGGCGCTTGCTCCAGTTTATGGCAGCGTCGGTTACCTTACAAACGTTTTGTCAAAAGTAATCACGGCACTGACACTTGGCCTTTTGATAGGTAAAACTGCCGTACATCAGCATAACTAATTACCGTAACTTCTTTTTACAGTAAAATAAAGATTGACATGCTTTGCTCTTAATGATACTTAAAAACAAGAAAGCTGGTAAATTGCACAATACTGGCGAAATAGGGCATCATTGTTTGACGCGTGATCGAACATGTATCAGCTCTGTCAACTCCTTGTTGACGATGATCCTCGCGGCCTTGATAGGCCACTTCGGCTGCCCCGACAAAACGATATCCCACGTTCACACGCTTTACACGTCGAAACAAAGATCATGTCTAACACGGTCAAATGCTTTGTATAAGTCTAAATACATCAACGCAACTTGGCTCATGTCACCGTCGCATGCTTCCAAGAGGCTACAAGCAAACATGCAAATTGGTCGTAATTGATCTTGTTTTATCCCGCACATTTTATAGACTACAATAAGCTGACAGGCCACACTCTAAAATCGACGAGATAACATTTTTTTTCAAAACTCTTGTAATCAGCATTACACAAAATAATTGGGCGGAAGCCAGTGAGGTGGCGCAGCTTTTCAATTTTGGCAGTTTTGGAATATGAACAGCGTATGTTCGCGTAAAAGACGGCGGCAGCGCTTTCCGTTCACTTGCTGCGCAAAACACTTCTAATCAAAAACAGGGCACTACACTCTTATACCTCTTATAGCACTCGGCGGCACGCCCATGGGGTCGCGGAGTTTTTGAGTTTGACATGTAATCGATTGGTAAATGTACTTCTTGCGTGGTGATTGACTGCCAGAAGTGTACGTTATCATCTTCAGCTAGCTGTGATAGGGACCCATGAAGGTTTCCACACATAGGATGTTTTTTTCCTCTGAACTTGAGATTTAAACAACCGGTTACTAGGCTGATTCTTGCGAGTTAAAGCGTTTCTTTTTTATTTAGAAAATACTTCAGATGTTTTGACCATCTCAGCAGGAGAGGGTTACATAAGGTTTGGAACAGAAGAGCAGAACAGTCAAAATTTTGGTCATGCACACAATCGGAGGGCAATAAATTCCAATCATTAATTTCACGCGCAAAAAAAAAGGAAGAAGTACTTAAACATGTTTTTTTAGGAGCATATGATCTGACATTGTTCTGTGTGATTTAACCTTGCAGAGTGCTGGGGAGGTGGCAAAAGATATAGAGTTTTTGTCTATGCCGGACTCATTATTGTAAATTCTATAAAAGAAACCAGCCTAGATTCGAGCGACTCAAGTCCGCATTTAGGTATCATCTCGACACTGATGATCGGTGTCGAAAATAAAATGTAAATCTTGCAGCGAAGCGCTGAATTCTCTCAGCTTTTTAAATATATTTTATTAAGTACTGGTCCCAAACAATGGACGCATATTCTAGCACTGGCCGAATTAAACTTTCACATGTCGTAAGTTTTACCGACGAGTCACATGGTTCCAGATTCCATCTTCGGTGACACAACTTTCTGTAAGCCTTTGCAGTTATTTAATCAATATGAGTTTCCCAATTTAATTGTCAATTAAGATTTAGGCCCATATACTTTACCTCGTTTACAGTTAAGATGCATTTGTCTCTTACCATGTATGCAAAGCTAAGAGGGTTTTTCTTGTGTGTTACTGTGAGAGCGCATGCTTTAGAGTAATTAATAACGATCTGCCACCTGTCACATCATTCGGCAATTTTTTCAAAAGTTTTCGTTCATCGATACTTGATCCAACGTGTTTTTTACAGCTCTTTAAACAACGCAGTCATCAGCAAACATTTTTACAATCACACGTGTGTTAATGTTGTGGGATATGTCATTTGCATAAATTAAAAATAAGAGTAGTCCTAAAACCGGCCCTTGTATTACGCCAGACAGGACGTCAGATGTACTGGTTGACATGCGTTGATTTCAACAAATTGCACTCTGTTTTTCAAATAAACAGCGGTTCATGGCACAAGTTGAGGAGCAATGCCAACCTGCTGAAGTTTTATTAGTAGTAAGCGATGTGGAACCCTGTCGAAGGCCTTGAATATGTCTAAATATTTTCAATCAATGTTTTTTGTGCTATTATTCGCATGCCCGAAATCGTGTACTACTGAAAGTAGTCGAGTAGTCGTAAACAGTTGTTTTCTAAATCCATCTCGAAAGTTAAATAATAAATTATGGGTATCTAAGAAATAACTTAACTGACTGGCGATGACATGTTTTAGCAACTCACAGCAGGCACTGATTAATGATATTGGTTTGTAATTTTCAGCCAACAGTTTTCTCCCATTCGCATGTACACGTACAAATTTTACACAAAGCGGATCGGTTGGAAGGCATCCCTGATCCAAAGAGGTTTTGTACATGACATATACATATTGTAAAATCACCTCTGCGTAACGTTTCAGAAAAGCATTCGGGAGTCCATCAGGACCACAAGATATTTTACATCAAGATTTAAATGTAGATGTCGAATGCCGTAGATGCTCAAGTCTATATCTTGCATTATTGGGAAAAAAGGTACTCACTTAATAGTTTCTTTAGAAGTGCATCACGGACTAAACACACAGTGAAAGATGCTGTTAAAATCATCAGCAATTTGGTAGAAGTCAGCAATTCGGTAGGAGCCTGAAAATGTAATTTGAAGATGACGTCTACCATCTGGAAGGAAAACGCGATACTCTGAAGCTCGACATTCATCTTCCAAAGCTTCCACTGGAAACACGCCTTCGGTGGGACTCCCTGATAATGGGGATATACGTTGGGGATATACGTAAAGATAAAAACGAGGACAAGAGCACGAGTAGCACACATGACAGGGCGCAACTATTAACTAAAATTTACCAGAATACACACATAAATGGTAAAACCGCACATGCGCAAAGAGTATACACTGAGATTAAAAAACCCGAAGAAGCCGGACGTTGCTGATGAATGCCCGAGGCTTGGCTGTTAAAAAGATGTTCTTTATCGGAAAGGGCTAAAGCCCTTTCCGATAAGGCTGATGCAAACAGGGTGCCCGTATGATTTTATCATGAAGGACTGATGTACTTCGTGCTCTAGTTGTGTTTTAAAGCTCACCACAACCTTAGTTTCATGAAATTCTGGAATGAATTTTCATCTTTTACAGTGTAGAGCCAAGTAGCCAGGCGGGGATTGACTAGTGGCAGCAGAGTGCCCTCTAATTCTATCATTGGTGAACCTCCCCGTCTGGCCCACTCACAGTCGGGTAAAAAAGGTTACGGACAATGCTCGGACCATGCTAGCCGTGTCCGAGCTTCATCGCTGCGCTACCTTGTGTCGCAAAGCCTGTTCTCAAGACCCGTAATACGCGCCATGAGGGTCCTTTGGTACTCGCAGGCATGCCAGCTCTCCCGCTTTCGGCCGACACATTCTTATTCTCACAAATACGGCACAGGGCGACGCTTCGGTAGCCGCTGTTGGTCACAGTGGCGCAGCTGCATCTCGGTGGCACGATGACTGGCAGGTGCTGCGACATCACTTGTATCTTATGCCGTCCGGCGTGGAATTGTACTTTCCAGCTGAGCTGAAAGGAAGTCGGCCATTCTGTCTTATTTTTCTTCCTTTCCGGTTGTGGTTTTAGAAGCCTTTGAAGTTATTTGGATAGTGTGTTTAATAACATGCACAATATATAAAAAAGGACGCTTCCTGGATTAATTGTTGGCATTGACTGGTTGACAAGGCAGCAAATACAGAGAAAATGAAAGGCTTCTGAAACAAAAATGGCTGTTTTCCTAGAGCTGGGAAGAACAATCCCAAGCCGGACATCGGGAGGTATAGTTGATATCTGGACTTCTGCCACTCATTGCGCCACCGAGATAAGGCTGCCGACGGTGACTATTGAAGCGGCGCCCGGCGTCGTATTCGTGAGATTAAGACTGTGCCGGTCGGAAGTGGGAGAGTTGACATGCCTGGGAGTATCAAAGGACGCTCATGGCGCGCAATATGGGTCTCGACACAGGCGCCGCGCCGCAAGGTAGCGCGGTAATGGAGCTCAGCCCCGACTCGCGTGGTCCTTACAGTTTTGTGGTCGACTGTACACCCTCCCGCATGACAAAGGAATTTTATATATGACCCCTATGGCGCACTCACGGAACTTTGTAGCATGATGCTTGTTACACACTCCTGTCTTTTTCAACTCCCCTGTGTTTTTACAGCGGCTAGTTTCCCCAGGATTGTGTCCCCCGCAAACAAATGTCGACACAAAACTCTGGACAGCATCTATGAGCGACGGCGGCAATTAGACAATCACCTTACCGGCCTTGCTCATAGATGAAGACAAGCTTTCCAGCCTTTTTACCCTAGTTTTCCTCAGAGTGGAAAGGCTGAATTTCTCTAGGCGTCGTCCTAGATGTCGTCCTGGAGGTCGTCCCAGAAGTCGTCTTTGAGGTCGTCTGACCATAGTACAGCTTCGCTGGTCTTCCTTCTTCACCAGAGTGGAGAGGCTGAACGTTTTTATTTATTACCTTAGCCTCGCTCTACACCCCGCAGTTTCACCACTGGTGAAACTGCAGGGTGCATCTATTAAAACACATATAGAGATGATTTTTATGTGTGTTATAATAAATATTAATTGAAAGTTACGCCCTGTCCTGTGTGCTACTCGTCTTCATGTACTCGTGTTTTGTCGTAAATCCCCCTTATGAATCGGAACCAGCTAGCCCAACTCGCAGTTCTGGTACTTCCTCGCCGATGATAGCCTAAACTAAACAATGATCGGAATAAAATACCAGCATGACATAATTTTTAGCCAACCTGTCTGTTTTTGTACGCACCACTCCAGCGTCAGTAAGATCAAACCACGGAGAAAATCACTTAAAAGGTAATCGCTCCTATCGGGGCATCGTTTAGGCGGCGTTCTATCGGTCTCTGACACAACACAGTTAAGGTCTCCACAAAGCACACTTATTTTATCCCAATCTAAAGAACGGAGCCAGCCAGCTAAAAAGACGCGATCTTTCAACGTACTGGGACGTGAACACAAAAGAGCTGACAGTGAACTGTCGCAAGTGAAGAATCACAAAAAACGAAACGGCCATCCCAATCGGTTGTGACCGCCAACTCTGACAAGAGGCACGCTTTTTTAGAAATGAAAGACGTTTACAATCCAATGTAACGCCGAATTAGAGCGCAGCTCTTGAGGAGGAGGAGGGGAAGGTACGGAGAGGGGTATTCCCCTCCTCCTTATCTGTACTTTTCCCTCCTCCTCTCCTGCTCCCCTCCCAATTAGCGGGAAGTTTTCAGTAAATTTCCCGCTAAATTTAGCGGAAAAAATTACCCACTAAGTTAGCAGCGAATTTTTTCAGCTAAATTTAGTTGTGAAACTTTTCCGCTCAACTTAGCGGGAAACGTTTTTCGCTAACTTTAGCGGGGAAATTTTCTGCTAAATTTAGCAAGAAAATATTTTAACTGATTTTAGCGAGAACTTTTTTCCGTTAAAGCTATCGAGAAATTTTCTCCGCTAAATTTAGCGGGGATTTTTTTTTTAAGTCAGTTTAGCGGGGAAATTTTTTTATCTAAATTTATCATGAAAATTTTCCGCTAAATGTAGTGGAAAAATGTTCCGGCTAAATTTAGCGGGGAATTTTTTTCCGCTAAATTAAGCGGGAAAATTTTCCCACTAAACTTAGCGGGGAATTTTTTCTGCTAAATTTAGCAGGAAATCTTTCCGCTAATTTTAGTGGGGAATTTTTTTCTGCTAAATTTAGTAAAACAATTCCGCTAAATTTAGCGGTGAATTTTTTCCGCTAAATTTTGCGGCAAGTTTTTCCGCTAACTTTAGGGAGGAAAATGTTCTGCTACATTTAGCGTGGAAATCTTTCCGCAAAATCTAGCGGGGAAATTTACCCATTATGCAATTCGCAGTGACGTCAAAAGTGGTGTCATTATGGGAAACGTCCCATGATGCAACGCGCGGTTATGCCGACGCCGACGGCGACGCCACTCGAGCCATAAACGGGCGCCTAAGAGCTGCGTTCTAAAAACCAACCAGTGAAAGTCCCAGCAGAGGGTGTGACGCACGCTTTGTACGAATGCAAGAAAGGTTGTAGCGCCCTCGAAACCTGCTTGTCCTCAGCCATCTTCGCCTCATGCACTGCCGAGAAAATAAGTTTCTGGCTTTGCAACAGGTTTGATACAGCTCATTACGCGTGTTGAAACCTATAACCTTTAGCGACTCGACTAAGATGGTCGGCTCCGTCGTACAAACCATGCTGGTCAACAATGGTGCACTTGCCTTAGCGATTATACGGTCGTGCTTGAAATCTGGGTGTTTCCGACTTACTGGTCGTCTCTCCGTGGCCGGTCGTCCGACCAGTTGTATGGTAACTCCTTGTAAGGGCCTCTATTGTTCTTGTTTATTAAGACAGGATTGAGACACACTATACTCCTGAATAAATTTAAACTTGTCTTTATCAATCTGATGATCCGGGAGATTACAAGAGTATGTCGTGTGTGCAGCGCAGCGTATCTGAAACTACCCAAAGTCCCTGCCGCCAAGAAAAATAAATCACAATGAACACACGACACATTTTGTGCTCGACGAATTTATCTGAATTATCATTGCTTTTTTTTTTTAGTTTCGACATTGGCAGGGTTTTCACCATGGATTGCAGCGATTTGCTCTTCCAAGTGCTCTGCGGGGAAGTAGACGCTCCAAATCTATTAAAATGATGTGATTGATTGTGGTGTAGACCTGTCGCGGCCGAAGTTAATGAATTTATTCCGCCACACTGTGGTCTTACTGAAATGTGATATACCCGATAAATGAAGCCATTCGCGAATAACAGTTTGATCATCCGCATTCGATCAGCATCCACAGACTTTGTAGCCGCACCCGAACCGCATCCGCATCCTATCTCATTCCGCATACTTTGTAGCCGCATACGAACCTTATTCACTATATTCCCGACCACATCCAACCCGCAGTCTGCGCATTCATGTTATATTATGAAGTGAAGAGCGAATTAAAAGAAAAAAAAGCATTCATTGTCACCTTAGAAGCCGTTTGCTTATATTCATACAAAGAACTCTTCCAGCCACAATACGGAGAAAAACATTTTATGTTGTTCCGGTTTTTGCTATTTATAAATAAGCAATCATCTTGCCAGATACAGTTCGCGTATCTGGCAAGATTATCGAGGTTATGATACAGTCCGGGGAGACTGCGACATTCTAGCCATAAAATGCGCTAAAAAATTTTTTATTATATTTTATTTTTGTTTTGAAGCACACACTTGAAGCAGACGTGTAATATATAAGCGTGAAAATTAATAAAGGTAAGGCCAATAACACCGTGTAATGTTATTTAGGTCAAACAATAAAAAGTAGTAAAAAAGGCGGTCACTCACCGGGGTGTACATACGCGGTAATACGCGAGTACGCCACTGTGAAAATATGACAATAATCAATTATGACAACAGGTCGTGGTTTCAGTTTTAAGTACGATCCTGCAACTGTGTGCTCTTAACAACATACTTAACCAAAACATGCCAACTTTGAAAAAAAAAATGCGCGCACACGTTACGCTTTCTTGGTCGAGGAGGCTACTCCTTTCTCGTGGCTTGTACGTTTTTAAATTTTTTTCACCGAATAACATTTTCCACTCTTTCCCTGCCTAACAAAAACACACTTTCCCGATACGATGGACAGCCCTGCATTATTTGTTGATGAACGCTTTAACGCGATCTTTGGTGAGAATCGGGTCATTCTTGGCGTGAAGAAAAAAGATATCTCCCTTGATTGTTTCTTTCCTTTGAGATTAATTTGTTGTATTAAAACATTCTATGATGCTCTTCATAGTATCAGTCACTTATTCACACCCTACTTTGCTGTGGCACACGTCTCCGGGCCAGCTCGGCAAAAATCTAGAGCCGGACCCGCGGATATCCGCTTCCGATCCGCAACCGCAGCCCCTGGCATCCGCACCCGATTCGAAATACCAAAACTTCTTAATATTATCTGCACCTGCCAGTCAACTGCGCGCCCTTCGGCCAGTATTCGAACCCGCCACCTGAAGGTCCAGAGGCATGAGCTGTTACTTGAAAAGAAACAACTTTTCTTACTTCTTTTCTTCTTTTATTAATGAAGCCAGCGAGCCGGCACACGCTTTTTGCATGAGGTTTAATATAAAATCATGTGTTTTTGTACTGGCAGGAAAGCGCCCACTAAATCGAGACATGAAAATAAACTACTTAGACCACCGCAACGGGTTTTTAGAATATAAAATTGATCATAATGCAACACCTTACTGTAATGCTTAAAAATTAAAAAAAAATCCTCTTTAAGGTCAAGGGAAAACAGTATGAGTACTTTCTCCGACTGTTTTGTTTGTTTTCGACTTGAAAGTTCCTTAATTCTTCTGCCCCAAAATATTGGGTGTTACATTCTAATTAATTATACCCGGCTCTTATGCACACTTACTGTTATTCCATAAAGAAACGTGGCAATTCTCAGCCGCTGAGAGCGGATTTCGAATGAAACACGTGAGAATAATTTGAGTTGATGTTTGAATGTTATATTAAATATGTCTGGCAACTTCATAACTTTATTATAAACAAGGACGCTTATTATTCCTACTAATATGGTTGTAGATTAATCAATGTCGTTATCGAAGTTAACACACAAATGCAAAAGAGAGCATATATTAAAACACCATTAAACTTTCATAAAATATGGCTGATTTTCTTTCTAGTTTCAATTCATAGATGTAGATATTATGAGTTAGCTGCAAACAGAAGTTGGAACACCTTATACTTCTTCATATGTTCGCAGCTGCATGCCTAATACTTCTTTAAGCCGAATATTTCACTACATACGAAATACGCAGTTTATAAGCATATATGTGTAATATACTAGATATTAACACGTTAATTTCACCATGCATTATTTCTCAAGCTCGACCAAATTGAATTCAACTGGGTTGGTCGAAACGAACTGATTAACCAGACGACAGAAGCCAGTGCAAAAATAGTAGCGGCCTACAAGACGCTTATTGAGAAAACTGCGAAAATCTTCATGCCCAACTTAACTAAGGAGAAGCTGGAGCAACTTTCTGAGACTATATTGCAGTTTGAGGCCAAACTTGCAAAGGTAATCTATAATGCCTTCCAGTAGTAAATCTAAAGTATATCTTTTATCTTCCGCTGAAGCAATTCAATTGGTAATTCAATTTGAACTTTTGTAATCGGGCCTTGTGGTATTATGCGTTTTCTGAAAAGATGGCTTTGGGTTAAAAATATTTAGACGGATTTTTTTAATTTTAATATTTGTTCCTGTGTTTAAGACATTTCACAAAGTGCTCACATCTGTGCATTTGGCGAAGTTTTAGCCTCAAGTACCCAACGCGATACGTTTTAGCGTGAGCAAGCTATCCACAGTTATACTGTTTTTCTTTTCAAATTGTCCCTGTGACACCTAAAAAACTTCTATCGAAACAAAACCTGTTATTCTGGGTTCTATTCTGAGTTATAACAGTTGGTACTTCTCAACACCGAGCCCAAGTAAAATGCAGCCCGGCATTGTTGTTGAGTTCGTGTAAACAGTGTTCCGTATTGCTAAAAAAAACAAAAAAACTAGTCCACAACTATGAAATTTCTCGCCAGTCCCACTGAACATGCTTGTAAAGATGTCAATATATTTTACAGAAGTTTCTTTGTAAATTAACATTCATATTCACGCCTTTATGATGAAGCTATTATGCGAAGTGGAATTAATGAAATATTTGGCTGACAAACTAAAATATTCTTCGCTTATTTTCACATACACTTTATTATCACTCCTTCATAAGACTTAACTCAATTTTGGTATCGCCAAATGGACCTCGACTCATTATATTGGCAAGTAAAACGGAATATTCATGAGGTAAAAAAGACCAGCTAAATATGGTAATCACAAAATGTTTAGAATCATTTTAAAGCCTGGAACGCTGTTTCAGAGACTGCTCACTTCTCATAAAAAAACAAATCTTCCATTCGCTATACTATTCGAACGAATATTGCCGAAAAATCAACCAGACGGCCAAATAAAGTGGCCAAAATCTACATATATTAGTGCGGCTTGCGTAGGAAATCTTACCGGAATATTACATTAATTCCCATAACCCCCTGTTGTGTGTGAGAGTTCTATTAAAGTATTCCTGCGAGTTGCAATCTTCATTTTTCGGTCAAAATGTTCCTGCGGTCCTATTAACGTGATTTCATGCCCCTGGCATAGGATCACAAAATGACAAATGATAAGCAAACAAAACAAAAAACAATCGCAAAAAACAACGAGAAAAAATCGTGTAGGTTTCGAGAATATAAAAATAAGAACCGTTATTCGCTTGCTTTTTTTAAATTTTCTAAGCACTCTCAGGCGGACGAAGACAGGCGTGACTTTTCCTTACTTTACAACGAAATGAACATCTCCATGTTGTCTCAAAAGTACCGAAAGGTAAGCGGAATGCGAACTTTAATAACCTTCTTTTACGCTAAAGCGATCTCAACTTTTATAGCAGTGGAGTACACTGCAGCTCTTCTCCTGGCAATAAGGTTATTGGAATAAGCAGGAAACTATATTGTGCTCGCCCAATAGACCGATCTCACCAGCTAGTTTGAGTACGCCACCACTGCCGCCATGCATCGTGGGAGCTGTAGTCTTTCTGCACGCGCGACAACCCCGCTGGAGCTCTGCGCGAGCACTGCACGAGGCGGCATGAGCTGTCTCGTGAACTGGCGTCTGCATCTTATGAACTACAGTTATGGCGGCGTCACGCATGCGTGCAACGCTTGGTGAGATCGGTCTATTCAATCATTGATCTGCGGAGTGATGTGGTAGAACAACGTGTACTTGACTACAGGGTGTTTCCACGTCAGACCGTGCAATGATAGTCCAGTTAATATTTTTATATTTATGCAAACATATTTGTTAAAGGCATATTCTTGGGAGCAGCATTCAGGTATATGCGAACAACCTAGAGGAATTTTACAACAACATTTTGGCGCTTATGTTTCGGTCTATACGTGTTTCAAGGAGCAGTATCACATCGGACACGCCAATATCCTGTTAAAAAAGACAGGAACGGGAATTTTAAAACAAATTAAACGATTAGCAAAGAGCAACAGGTGGATGTTCCTTAAGTCTCGTTTGTAATTCCCGTCTAGGAACCTTGACAGGTGGTGACGATAACTGTCTCGCCTAGAACCATACATGCTTTGAACTTGACGTCGTCCAGACAGCTCTGCGGCCAGCACAAGAGGAGAGGGAGGAAGGAACTCCCCACTCAACGGGACTCTCTTTTGTCTGTGTCCCAGACGTCCGTATTTTCCCTCTACAAGATTATAGAAGATTGACCCGTCACTCAAAATTAACACAAAAACAGCTTTGCGGCTTGTTGCAGTGGCCCGATCGCTGGCATGCTTCGACCGCTTAGGTGGCTGGAAAGGCAAGGGCACCCTGACGACGTCAGCCTCGCCGCACCTTTGCTCTCCCGATACAAACTACGTCACGATTGCGCCGGATGTGGCGCGCTCACCGCTGGCTGCTCTCCAAGCGCTTGCCAGAGCGGGCCGTTTAAAACGAAAAATTAAGCCATCATTCTCAAAATACAAACGTGCGATAATCATTTACGGATATTGTGGATCATGTTTAGCCTAATTCTGAACACGACGGTTATATCTCAAATTTCGTTTAAGTATTCTTTTGCCTAATTTTATTCCAGACATAAAAAATTTCGAAGCTCGAGGAGTGAAGAATGCCAAAGTTTCCCTATTGTAAATCGTACAGCCGTCTATTTAATACCGAAGCATGCACGCAGTAATGTTTTTCTCCTTATTTTGTAAAAGGTACGCGACAGCTAGATATGCAGAATACTACAAATGACAATAAAAGATATGTATGCAAAAATATTAAAATGATCATCTTTAAGTACGTTTTACGAATATATATATATATATATATATATATATATATATAGTCAAAGATGCGTACTGTCGGAGTTACTAATTCGAAGTTTATTACAACGTTTCGAGCGGGGACCGCTCTTCATCAGGTGGACCTGACGGTCTTGACGAAGGCCGGACTCCGGCCGAAACGTCGAAGAATAAACCGTCCGTTGTTGCTGTTTTCACCAAGGGTTTTTTTCTTCTCAGTTATATATATAATTATATGAATTATGCTTTGTTTTTTGTAGTTATGTTATTAATGTAGAAACGCAGCTCATTTCTCAAAATGTCGCAAAATTGCACGTCAATGTTTAAAAGAACACTTTTTTTAACCCTCCTTAACCTTTACAGTGACTTGACCTAACTTATGATGGCAAGAAAGTGAGTAACATATGACCTCCCTAAAAGAAGAAAGGCAAAAAAAAACATCACTCATATTGAGTTACCTTGTCTGCGTAATCGGGGCTTTGCCGCACGACGGTGGCTCTTAAAGCTTGTTCACAATGGCAAGTCGCAGCTGTCGCGCGGCAACTTTGCCGCAAAATCGATAATCACAAGTCGCGAAAAGACAGGTTTGGAGCAGTCGCTTACAGATCTGATTTTGGCGACCGGTCGCCGAGTCGCGTGGTGGCTGAACCAACCAGCGCCACCCCGGAAGTGACGTGATGTGCGCCTCACATTTGTTTACACTCGGCACGCCATACTTCTGTGGGAGAAGCAACCAACATGTGCGTCCAACGCCTCGGTTCGCCGCCCTGAATAGATAGCCACGGAGGTCTCTGCGGCGACTCCGGTCAGCGCTATGAAAAAATACCCATTTCTTTATAAAAGTACCACCCCGATTTGAACAAGAGCCCGAAAAAGAACGTGGTCTGGCCGCATATCCTTGCCACTTTTGTCTTGACAGGTACGTACTGCGACGCGGTAGCTCGAGCGAGTACCCACCAATGTACTATTGTGCTTCTTTGTACGGTTCTGAAGGATCCATGCCAGCATAACGAGTCTGTTTTCATACGGGAAAGATGACGCATTTGTAGCTGTGAGACAAAGTGAGTTGTCTTTAGGGACACGGCAGAGACAAAGGACAGGACCAGCCCTGTCAAATTTCCATATCACACTGTCTATTCATCAACAAAGACAAAAATGAAGTACATATCATATGGTGGTCATGATGACTTGTACATAAGTTGCTAACACAACCCAGCTACACAAACCAGAATACATTACCTACCACTAAAAAACATTCTTTCAATAACACCAAGCGAAAAAAAGTATCAGTGTCTGGTGCGTGCCCTTCATTACTTCATATATTATGGGACATAATCCCGGAAGCAGCTTGGTGGTTTACGTGATCGTGTTAAGGGCTGCCGCACGTTAGTGTCCGGTTGGGGCATTTGCTGGGAAGCTGGGTGTAGCGCGGAGGTAGAATCCTCCCGTCCAGGCGGTGTCCTCTGCTCTGCCACAAAAGTTGAGGCGGCTGTTCGTCTGGCAACGATCGGTGATGGGATGGAACTTACTGCGGTTCCATCGGTGCCCCTGAATTCAACGGAAACCATCCTGGCCATCCTGGTTCTTTCTTTTACCCGCTTGAGGGACGAGAACTAATTTTGAAACGTTCCACGTCCGTCCGTCCTCCAGCAGAAACGTGCCTGGTCCTTTTCTTTTTAGGATCTTCAACGGTGTCGTATGCCGAAGCTCTCCTTTCCTGACACCAGGCGGCTGGTGTACTCTGACAAGGTCGCCTCGCTTGAACTTGGCAGCTTTTGCATCATGTTTTTCGTCAGTGTAGGCCTTGCTCTTGCTCTGCCGGTCCTTGGCTCTCTTCCGAAGCGATTTCATCTCGGCCTCTGGTCGTTGAAAGAAGTCCTTGTATGGCAAACCTATTATATCTAACCTTGTTCTTGGCTGCAGACCATGCAATAGAACGGCAAGGGAGATTCCGGTCGTGCCGTGTGGGGTATATCTGTAAACGCCCAGATAGTCGGGTAACCGCAGACTGCAAAGGGCGACTCTCGATGATAGCAAGCTGGATGAAATCTTTTAAGACCCGATTAATCCTCCCAATCAATCCCCTCGCTTGCGGATAGTATACTGAAGGCGGGCAGTGCCGAATTCCCCTTTCTTTCAGAAAGTCCTCGCACCTCTTATATTTATATTGCGTCCCATTATCTGTTACCATCTCTTCGGGGTATCCTTCCCTACTGAACGCTAAAGGCGGGAGCTCAATGACCGTTTGAGAGGTCGCATGGCTTGTAAAACAGTGCTCAGGACATTTCGAGTGATAGTCTATCAGTGTTATTACAAACCTTTGTCTGGTGGTGCTCGAGCCAGTGGTCCAACAATATAGATGGATAACTTCTGCCATGGACGATCCGGTAAAGCAGCCGGCTGCATTGGAGCGGGCACATGCTTTGCAGACTTGTCTGCTTCCTGGCAAATGTCGCAGCTTTAGAGTTCTAACTCAACTTGACAGTCCACGCGAGGCCGCCAAAACCGGTCCCCGAGCCTTTGCTTTGTCCGCACAATACCAGGGTGGGCTTCATGTGCATAGCGTACCATCAACGGCGTCAGAGCTTCAAGTATGACCACTTTCTCCTCCCGCAGCACAAGCTTGTCAAACATTAACAGTTATTCCTGAACGTGGTAAAATGAAACCAGTTCAGTTGCCAGCGACGTTTTGAGGGTCATCTCTCGTGGACGAAGCCCAGAACGTCCCCCAGAGTAGCATTAGCTGTGTTTGCTTCTTCCAGCTGCACCTTGGTTACACATAATGTAACAATAAAGACTGTCTCCACTTCTTTATCTTGACCTGTAACACCTTTCGCTGGTAACCGAGACAAATCATAAGCCACGCAATTGTCTGCGCCCCGCTTGTACTCAATGTCGACGCTGTAATACATCAAACGTTCAGACGATCTTCATATTCGCAATGGCCGACGTTCCGATCCCTTGGATGCCAGCAAAGTCACCAGTGCTTGGTGGTCTGTTCTCAGTGCAAAACAACGTCCCTACAGGTAAACATGCCAGTGCTCACACGCCAAAACACAAGCCAAAGCCTCTCTCTCCTCCACAGAGTACCTTCTCTCAGAAGGAGACAGAGTTCGTGAAGCAAACGCCACGCTGTGGAGCTCGATGCCATACCACTGCTGTAGCACTGCGCCCAGTTCCTTGTTTGACGCATCAGTCATCACCACAACAGGTAGATTAGGCTGGAACATCCGTATCACTGGCAAAGATGACAGAACAACTTTCTTCGGATCAAAACTGTGCTGTCTAGCGTCACCCCATACAAATGGCTGACCTTGACGCAACAACTTTCGAAGTGGTTCAACGACGTCAGCATAATTAGGTACAAACCGTGCGTAATAGCCTGCCAGGCCAAGCAAGGACCGTGATTTTTTTATGTCCTCTGGAACAGGTGCATAATCAATTGAGTTAATTCTTTTTCGAGTGTAACGGTGCCAAGCCTTTATCACTCACAACATGCCCAAGGAAGGAAAGTTCGCTGACATCGAAAAGGCACTTGTCATTAAGTTTGAGGCCTGATGCTTTAATACGGCGAAAGATGACTCTCCGAAAACGAAAAAGACCCTCGTGAGTAATGAAGCTGGTTAACTCACGGCTGTGTGTCGACAGCGGGACCTGGTGGTAAGCGGAGGCCAAGTCCAGTTTTGAGAAACAGGTGCCGCCCGTCAACTGGTGAAGCAACTCTTCCGTATGAGGAAGTGGAAATCCACCGATGATAATGCCCTTGCTGGGTTCACATTGGTCGACACATAGGCGAAGAGAACCGTCCTTCTTGCGCACTACCCCAATAGGGGACACCCACTGAGATGCGTCCACGCGTTCAATGATTCCTGACGATTCCAGTCGTTCTCAACTCCTCTGAGACTTGATTCCGAAGAAACAGTGGAAGTCTTCAAGTTTAGCCGTAACCGGCTGCACCAACGTAAATCGCAGAACTTGGTGCATGAAGTCTTTAGCAAGTCCGAGCTTTTTGGAAAAAGTTGTCCAAGCTCCTCCCGTAGGCTCGGTGGTAGCAACGTAGACGCCGGGAAGTAACAGCCTGACCACAGCTGAGCGCTTCTCCCTCAATGTTAATGCGAAGGTTACGAATCGCGTCGGGGTCCCAGTAACGAAATTCCTCTCTTGGTCACGTAGAACATGACGCAGGTGTCCTTGTTTTTGTGGATTACCTCGGTTAGAAAACTCCAACGCTTGGGATTTCCTCCTTCGTTTAGTTTTGCAACACGACTGACTTCGCACTCAGACGATATCTTCCAGCGAAGTTCTTGCGGTAGTCTCCTTCGCTCAACAGGGAAACCGTGGCCTTTGCAACCACGAGAAAACGAATGGGCACGTTGTCGATGAGATCCTCCGTAGATATTTCCCGTGCACGCCTGTAGTCGTCGCCGATGTGCAGAACGGTGACGACGTTAGCTTCCGCCGACTTCGTATCCTTGACGGCTTGAACACTGGACTTCTCGCTCGACTTGCACACTGCTTCGAAGTGGCCAATCATCTTGCAGCGGCGACAACGCTTATTCTTCGCCGGGCATTTGTCGTAGTTTGCCTTGTGAGCTTGTGACCCGCAGCGGTAGCAACATCCTTTTGCCGAAGTAGATCTCTCATCTTTCTTCGGTGCCATGCGCTGCACAACAGAATCACCATCAAACTCGTGGATCTCCCGTTGAATTTGTTCAATATGCCTGCCAATATCGATCGCTCTCTGGAGTGTGAGGGCTTTCGTAGAGGAGGCGTTCTCGGATTTGACGAGAAGTAGCGCTTTCAAAAAGCTGGTCTCGGATTACGTTGTCGACGTCGTCGCCGTTGTCCCAAGAAGGAGAAAGTTCCCGCAGACTGGCTGCGTAGGCCTCGAACACCTCATTAGGTGCCTGACGTCGATGTCGGAACCGGTGACGGTCTACGAGTACATTCGTAGTCGTGGCAAAATGAACGTCCAGCACCGTCATTGCAGATTGGAATGCATCTTCAGCGGTTGGCGTTCCCTCCGACTTGCCATCCTTCGTTGCTTCGTCGCTACCCCCGAGAGGCTTCTCGGTAGAAGGTGACTTACCGGTTCGTGCCCCGGCGATGCTGTAGAGCACGCTATCCTTCAACGCCCAGGTTATTGAGCAGATTTGCTTTCCGATGATTCGGCTTCAATTCGTTGCCGTCGGCAGCTTCCAGAAATCTCAGGATCACCCGCTTCCACTGCTCCCACGGAATTGCAGGCTGTCCCGGCGTAGGCAGGAACGTAGGCGGCGATACAGCAGAGAAGAACGCCATGGCTGCTAGTAGTGCGGCCGTAATGGGCTCAGCATCTCGTCGCCAAAAATATTTTGTCCTCAAGCGGGTTTCACATGCAGCGATTCCGCGGCCGAAATCGCTGCCGCTAGCGGCACGGCGGCACGGATCGCGAGGTTTCATTTTACATGAGAGTTTTCTGCCGTAGCGATGGACAATGTTACTTGCAGCAAACAGATGTTCCTAAATTTTTTGAGCTCCGCGTCTCAAAGAGCCCGGCGCTTGGACACTTTACTGATAAGCAGTTCATTAAACTGGGCGCGATACAATTTGTCTTACTTGGTGTGATAATCTGTGGTGGAAAAAACACGTCAATGTCGCTCCGCTCTTCTTCTTTTGTTTTTTTCACTAGCGCTCGCACAAGCCGCTTTCGTTTTGCGTCTATTGCGTTCGCTGCAGTTGCTACTCAGGCGAGCGAAGTAAAAAGAGCAGCGTAATTCATTGAGAAAACAAATTCCTAGGAGGGGGACCGCAATCCCACTCTCCATAATCTCCTGAACAGTTGCGACGGGACTGCTGAAGCAAACAAGCTCGATCCGCCGGAAAACAAAGACCGCAAACCAGTTGCTTGCGTTCTTTCTCTGCTTGTCGTCTGCTTCACGAATGTGAAAATGCCTCCGTCCTATGTGCCAGCTTTCCCTCAATGTTTCTTTTCCTGTCACGTAATTTCCCGCCGCGTTGTGAGTGGCCAGCGCGAAAGCTGCCACTATGCCGCGACGAACAATTTCCAACCTGGTGGAACCGTGCCGCTCAGCCACTGCGGCTGGCCAAAGCGTCGCGACGGCAGAAATGGCGCCGCTCTAGGGCCAAAATTGCTGCATGTGAAACCCGCTTCAAGAACACGGCAGAAAAAAGGACGGGACCAGCCCAGTTAACGTTCCAAATCAGACTGTCTATTCATCAACAAAGACAAAAATGAAGTACAAATCATATGGTGGTGATGATGATTTGTACATATGTTGCTAACACAGCCCAGCTACTCAAACCAGAATGCAACAGAAAGAAAATGAGAAAGCAGCGAAACGCGAACCCGACCTATAGCGGAGAGGACGGAATCAACGGTGGTTCCCGATAGCTTTCGTGAAGCGACTCGCAGGTAGCGGCCATGTATACAGAGCCATAGAGGCCTCTGCGGCATCTCGTATCTGCACTGATCAGAGTATCCATTTCTTTATAACAAGCAGCACCCATATTCAAACGAGCTCCATAAAAAGAACTCTGCACTCGAAAAAAAAATGGTACATTCTTACACCCCTTTCACATATACGTCATTTCAAAACTTCAGTTGGATTTACAGTGCACTGGCGTTGTCCTGACGCTACCAAATTTCACAAGCATCTTGATAGCCGAGTTGTACAACTTATTAAAATAGCTAATTGAAGTGTGACTGACTGCAAAAAAGTTTTAGGGGTTTTCTTGGCTCAACTGCAAAGCCTCTTTGTTTCTTTTTCTGTAGAGTGTGATACATACTTTAGTTGTTTATATACATTACCTCGCACCGTCATCAACCCTCTCGCAAAAGTTGGGGCAGTCAATTCGACGTCATCACGCTCCACGTCAAACTCAAGTTTTTGGGTTTTCTATATGTGACATGTGGTGTAAGAATATACCCCTTTTAAGTGTGCCTGGTGGAGGAGGGTATTGCGCGCCTAGACCCTAGCGTACCAGACGGTGTACAACTTAAAGCGACAGGCATTTATTCAAAACCTTCGCGACGGAAACGCCACAGTCTATCACGCGCTCAAACTGCTACGCTTCGAGAGCTCCGCGATCGAAGACACAGAGATCGTGCTCCTGCCGGCAGATAAAGGAAAATCGATCGTCGTCCTGGACCGGGAGGGATATGAGCCGTGGGCACGGGATCTTCTCGACAGTCCAGCTTATGAAAAGCTCAAGAAAGACCCAACATCCCCAGTTCAGCGGAACATGAACAAGATGTTGTCTGACATTGTCAGGCAATACCCAGAGTCCAAGGCCCTTCACCTGCGGCTCATATGCAGGTATAGCTCTGCACCAAACTTCTACGAACTTCCAAAGACACACAAACCTAACGTCCCCTTGCCGCCTAACATAGAAATTTCGACCTCACCGCTCCAAGTTCTATCGAGTTAAATACACCGGACTATATCTACCCTCGTTGGAAACACGCCGACCCCTGTGCGGAACACCAGCCACTTCGTTGAACATGCCTCGTAGGTAAGACTGAGCGATGACGACCCGATGGTGTCTTTTGACGTTGTGTCACTGTTTGCCAGCGTCCCAGTTTCCTTAGCAGTTGCTACAGCCAGAGACGTCCTCTAGAAAGACGAAACATTGGGCTCAAGAACCACCCTCAGTGTGGATGAACTATGCCGCCTACCCAAAATCTGTCTTGGCAGTACATACTTAAGTTTTAAGGGTGAGCTCTTTAAACTAGTCAGCAGGGCGGCAATGGGCACTTCTTTTTCTGGTACGACGGTTAATCTCACAATAGAAGTGGTTGAACAGAGGGTGCTAAGCACTCTCGTCAACTGGCCAAAAGAGCTTATGCGCTATGTGAATGATTGTTTTTGGATTGTGAAGAAATCAGATGTGAACCCCTTCTTGGCACACCTAAACTCCAAAAAACCCGTCATCCAGTTCACCGTGGAATACGAGACAGATGGAGTTTTGCTGTTCCTCTATGCTCTGGTGAAAGGGCAAGGAGACAAGCTGAGATTCACGGTCTACAGGAACCAACACACACTGGACGCTACTATGATTTTGATTCGAACCGCCCACTCAGTCATAAGGCGTCAGTGGTCTGTTCTTTCTTGTCTTGAAAAATGACCATCTGCTTGTCAGAAAAGGATAGAAGAAAGAAGAAACAAACCATCCTTCCTAACCTCCAAATAAACGGCTACACAATAATTTTTGTTCAGCGCGTCGCCCGTCGACAGTGTTGCACGCGCCATAACCATGGATCGCCGGGTGACACAGAGCCCCGCCCCATCACGCGCATCAGCGTCCCCTAAGTAAAAGGGACCAGCGAGGCACTGGCGTGCGCGCTCTGAAAAGAAGGTATTCAAGTGGCGCGCAAGCCCTTGTCAACATTCGTGCGCTTTCTGCCAAGACCGAAGGATCGCCTCCCAAAAGAAAAAGCACAAGGCGTAGTCTACAAGGCACCGTGTGTAGAGTGCCCCGCCGCCTACGTCGCCGAAAATAAATATTTTCCTGAACGCATGCGCGAGCACCAGAATGATGGGTGAAATTTCGATCGCGAGCGCAACGCCGTCGCCAAACATTATGAGGTACTCGGTCATTTGATTCACATTGCGAACGCGCACGTGATAGACACGGAGACACATATCCGAAAACGTCTGTTCTTGAAGCCGTGGCATATTTAGAACAGGCCAGGGAACATTAAAACGTCCCTCCGTGCCTTATCATCTATTTACGTCCAGGGCCTGCATGACGTTAGCAAAACATCGACTCTGTAGAAGAAGAGGTCGAAGCTCTCGCTGTCCTATTTCATTTAGTCTCCCCATAAAGGAGTAAAGTCAACACCGAAACATCGGAACTGATTGTTTGTGAGCTTTTGGTTTGAAATTTCTTTCTTTCGTTGTGCAGCGATTGTGCTTTCATTGTACGGTCCCGAAGGTCCCAGGCACTTTCCCTTGTAGCGAGAACGACGTCCGTGAAAACTAAAAAAAGAAAGCAGTGAAACTCGAAGCCGAGCTGTTACCGGAAGGATGGAATCGATGGCGGCTGCCGAGAGCTTCCCAGAAGCCACTCGACAGTAGCGACTCGCCAATCGCCAGCACTGTAAACGTCGGTGGTCGCTTGTCGCATGTCGCTAGTCGCTCGCTTACTCTCGTTAATCGCCAGTGTGAACGCGCTTGGAGGAGATATTTTTTTCAACCGACAAAGGCTGCAAAGCGGTGCTGCTGTATCCTACGGTATATAACGTCTAGCTGTCCCTCGTGTAGCCAGTTTTATCCTTGTGATTTTTTGCGTTACGTCCTAATTCCTCCCCCTCCCCCTTCCCGCATGCCCTTTCACGCGTCATTGGCTCATGAAGAGGCGTCGACGGACGCCACCGCTGCCGGCACTTGAGAACTGTATGCACAGCACAACACCCTGAGGTTTAAAGCCCTCACGCAAGGAAGGTGTATCATCACAAAAAAACAAGGCGAGGGAAGTAGTATCTGGGGAATCGTTATCTACAACTGTGCGACGACAAATTAAGTAGCTTACCCTTTCTAATGGTGAATTCCGCTAGTAGAATTGGAGCGCTCCAAAACCGTCCCTTTGGGGCGTGCACTTTACACCTGCAGATCTGGCTCAAGTTGGTCATGTTCCGCTCGCATATTTTGGCAGCTCAAGCTCCGTGGAGCGCTTCCAACCAAGCCGCAACCGCTCCTTCTACTTCGGAAGATCTCCCCGAAGTCGACGGCAGCGCGTCACTGCACATGCGTGTCGCGGGCCTAGTATGTCCGGTCTGGTCTGGTCGGTTGGTTGTTTACGCGGGAAGTGCCGAACCAGTGCGTGCGGTCTGTGCGTTGCCTCTCGTACGCTGCTACCTCTCATGGGTCAGTGGGTCCAGAGATGGGACTGGAGCCTGGCGAATTGTAAGCTTTGGCATCTACGATCCCGAGAAGAACAAGAGGACGTCAGAAACTCTGTAGAAGAAAGCAGATGTGACTTAAGGCGTGTTCATCTGGCCTCAACTGATTGTTTACCTTTGTACACTGCATGCCGTCGGTACTTTCTTGTGAAATATAGCAAGAACAGGCTAGGCAACGTTCGTGCAAGTGAATTTAGAGCGCAGCTCTTAAGCGCCCGTTTCCGGCTTGAGCAGCGTTGCCGTCGGCGTAACCGCGCGGTGCATTATGGGACGCGTGACGTCACTGGTGACATCACTGATGACGTCATCAGTGACGATGACGATGACGTCATCACTGATGACGACGATGACGTCATCAGTGATGATGACCATCAGTGACGATGGCGATGACGTCACCAGTGATGATGACGTCACACGTAACGTCACTGCTGGCGTCACTGATGACGTCATCATGATGACGATGACGATGACATCATCGTGGTGACGTCACCGTCACATGACCTCACATGAGTCACGTGACACCCCCTCGAGGTCACGTGACCCCGGTGACGTCAGTGATCCCCGTGAGCTCACGTGACCCTCGTGAGGCGACGGCGACGCCGCTCGGAGGGAGGAGTAGCAGACAGGATGTGGTGGTGAGGAGGAGAGAGGAGAGGTATACCTTCTGTTGCGAATTGTTGAAGATAGCTCGTGGGGGCTGCGGGCAAAAAGAAAAGAAGAAAGAAGTCGAGAAAGAATAGACTGATGCGCGAGGACCTCGGAAAAGCTCCCCCTGCACAGTTGCCTGTATATATGTAAAAATCCCATCAGTAAATGAATGTATTTCTTTTCGATTAAACAACCTCGAACGAATTGTTCCGCCTGGAAGTATAACATGGTGCCGAAACGCGGGACTGAGGATCGAACAGCGTAAGCGGAACTCCGAACGTTGCCGACCGACTACACTCTACTGCTGTGGGATCTTGGACAGATACATATGGAATGCCTGAAATCGAAGCGCACCGTCCGACGTTCGCAAAACACCCGGCTCATCAAGGAAGCTACTGCAGTTCTTGAAACTGCAGACCTGGCTACTCTGACATCGGTGCTCGAACGACTGACTACGAGCAACAGCGAGCTCCGTCAAATTAATAACGAAAGCGAAGACCACATCAGCGATGGAGACCTCGTAGCAGAATACACTGCATTATTCGAGTACGATGACGAGGCTACGAGAATGATCGCCGTGCTGGGTAGTAGGGCATCTACCCTGCGGGAGAAGGAAAGACAACCGCCGCCTTTGCCACCAGTGTCGACGCAGTCAGCAACAGCGACCGAAGAAACATCTCAAGCTAGTAGGGCTACGGAAGTCAAGCTTCCCAAGCTACGTCTCCAGACCTTCAACGGCGACATTGGTGGATGGCAGAGCTTCTGGGAGCAGTTCTCTAGTGCAATCCATGATAACGAGAGAGTTCCGCGCTGCCAGAAGTTTCACTATCTGCGGACTCTTGTCACCGGACCAGCGGCTGCAGCGATCGCAGGGCTACAAGCCACTAGCGCCTGCTACGATGACGCCATAGAGATTCTTTCTGGTCGATTCGGAGACAGACGACGGATCGAACAAGACCATCTGGCAAAACTGCGGAAATTGCCCTCCGTCAGTTCATCAAACGACACCAGAGGTCTACGACGGATGTACGACCATCTACGGAAAAACATCCGCGGACTGAAGGCTCTCGGGGTCGGATCAGACACGTATTCCACGATGATGGCTGACATTATACTGAGAGCACTACCGAAATACCTAGTTGTCGATTACTACCGACGAACTAGCTCCACATACCCAACAACGTCGACTGAAGCCATCCAGCAGAGACGTGAAGCAGCACATGCTTCAAGCCACAGCTCCGCTATCTCGGCCAGCACCATCCCAACAGCTCCGCTTGTTGATGGGGAACTTTCACGGATCCTCAGCTTCCTTCGGGCCGAGGTGGAAAATAGAGAAGAGCCGGGTTAACTAATCAGAAAGATCAAGCACGGCGATCCAGAAAGCCAACAGCTGCAGTGCTGCAGACAAACACGGAACCTGGTTGCGTCTTCTGCAAATCAACGAAGCACTCAACTGAGACCTGTGTTTTACCCCTTGGGCAAAAGAAAACGCGACTATCCGGTGACATGCGATGTTTTCGATGCCCTAAGAAGGGACATCGAGCAAAGGACTAACATTGAAATGTCTCATGTTCTTCTTGCTCCAGAAGACATGTCACGTCAATGTGTGACCCCAACTGGAAACCGAGCTCAAAAGGTACTGGTGAAGAAACCGTGATTACAAGTGTACAGAACACCAGCGCCGGAAAGGTAGATATTTGCCTGGACAACGAGGTTCTTCTCCAAACATACCGTGCATGGGCTGTTACAGACGACGATAGCTGCTATTTTCGTGCCATCATCAACGTAGGGAGCCAGCGGACATTCATTCGCAAGGATATGTCCCTCAAACTGAATCTCAAGGTGCTCAAGCAGACAAGTCTTCGGTTGAATACGTTCGGGAACCCAAACGCCCAAGCTCAACAACTGTGAATCGTAGAAGTACGACTACGTAGTCAGAATGGTAAGACTGAGTGTCTCCTTTAGGCGATAGAAATACCGTTCATCTGCAAGGACATTACGCAAGTGCCAACAGACTACGAATTTCTTCGTAGTGTCGAGGAGAAAAAAGGACACATCGCTGACGAACAACTGTTTCCAGGCATGCCGTCTGTACCTGGCATAAGCATGCTTATCAGATCTGATCAGCTATGGAAGATCACGAAAGATCAAGTACAACGGTGCTGTGACAACGAAAAGATGGCAGCTACCAATACCATCTTTGGCTGGACTTTTCATGGTCCTATATCACTCCAAAGTTCCTTGACCTGCAGTGCCACCAGAACGACCTGCGTTCTGAACATCGGAGCGTTTGAAAACAGCCATACTGAATCAACGCTGCGCAGTTTTTGGGAACTGGAGAGCATAGGAATAACAGACCAACCTTGTGCCCAAAATGAAGAACACAGTTCAGTGTACAAAGAGTTCTGTCGAACAATCTCCAAGTCAGAAGGACGGTACGAAGTATGCCCGCCTTGGAGGCCAAGCACAGGGAAGTTGAAGGACAACCGAGTGATGGCTCTCAAACGACTCGAAGGACTGAAAAGAAGACTTTTGCGGAACGAGCTTCTTGCGAACGACTATGGCACAGTCATCAGAAACTAAATCACCGCCGGACAAGCGGGGAAGGTACCCACAAGATTATCAGATATCGAGTCTCTATGTAAGCGTTTATACTACATGCCTCACCAAGAAGTAGTTCGAAGAGAATCGGAGACCACAAAACTACGTGTAGCTTTTGACGCGTCTTCGCATGAGCCAAGGGTTACTTCCCTTAACGAATACCTTGAGAAAGGACCGAAGATGAACGCTGATCTTATCATGATCTTGATACGCTTCCGTCTGCATCCAATTGCCGTTACAGCCGATAAGAGTAGGCGTTTATGCAGATCAGTGTACGACCTGAAGACAGAGATGCACTACGCTTCCTTTGGTTTGAGAACGAGGTGAGCTCATTGAAAACTGCTCCGCAAATCGAAGAATGGAGAATGACGCGCGTTCCTTTCGGAACATCCGCTAACCCATTCCTTCTGACTGCGACGCTGGTCCATCATCTGCTAAACGTGAAGGAAGAGTGGAAGAGCACAGCTCAGCTCCTCCAAGAATCATTCTACATCGATGATTTGTTGGTCGGGGCCCAGTCTACCGAAAAGGCAGCTAACATACATAACCAATCAAAACTAATTTTGGAGGATGCAGGAATGACGCTCCGGAAGTGGTCGACCAATTCATGAGAGTTGCAAAACTTGTATGAGGAAGGTCAAGATACACTGTTCGCCGAACTTAAGACGGTTCTTGGGCTGCGATGGAGACGCGAAAATGATCAGCTGATGATTCCCGTCACTAACAGCTTGAACTTCGTCAAGGTCAAACGAGAAAACCAAACGTCACGTACTGCAAGCAGCAGCCAGAGTGCTCGACCCGTTGGGGATGATCGCTCCATACGTTATGAGAGTAAAGATACTATTCCAACGCATTTGGGAAAGGGGCCTTGACTGGTACGATAATCTACCAGACGATTTAGAGTCACAATGGCAAGGTTGGTGCTCTGAACTACAGCGTATACAAGACGTAGTGACAGGTCACTGTATTATAAAGACTCCAAGCAAATGCATTGACTCACTACAGCTACACATCTTTTGTGGCGCAAGCCCGCTGGCTTACGGAACTTGTGCTCACTTGAGAGTAGAGGACAGAGATGCGAAAGTAGATGCAAATCTGGTACTCTCAAAGTCACGTGTAGCACCGATAAAACGGCTCACACTTCCTCGGCTTGAACTGATGGCGGCAGTGGTCGGGAGACGAAAGGGGCATTACCTCGAAGACATCCTGAGCTGTCAGGACACGTTATACTGGACAGATAGTACTATCGTTCTCCATTGGATCAATAGAAATGCAAACAAATGGAAGCCCTTTGTTGCAAACAGGGTGGCCGAGATTCAAGCTAAAGGGACACCTTCAAGCTGGAAACACTGCCCTGGAGTGGGAAATCCAGCGGATTTAATAACACGGGGAATAACCGCTGAAGACTTGTTGACAAGTCAAATATGGTGGAAAGGCCCGACATGGCTTTCAATGAATGAAAACACTTGGCCAGGTGAGCCTACCACATTAGACTGTCCCGGATGCGGCTATTGAAGACGAAAGGCGACATGTGCATCATGCGCTCCAAACGGCTACAGAACGGGAGCCGCCCCTCCTGGCGTTAAAAGACTACAGCAAGCTTGCACGCGTTCTTCGCATCACTGCCTGGGTGGTGAGAATCGCCAATAATTGTAGGAAACAGAACCAACATCACGGTCTTTTGAAAACGGAGTAGCTCGAGCGAGCAGAGGCATATTGGATCTCCTGAACCCAAATGGAGGCCTACTCACAAGAAATGAAAGATATTTCTGACAACAAAGGGAACAATGAAAAATCTACTATACAAGCACTAAGCCCCTTCGTCGACTCAACCGGACTTTTGAGGGTTGGTTGACGACTCCAGAACGCTAACGAAACGGTGAGAGTGAAACACCCACTCCTACTTCCTCCTGAGCATCCTTTTACAGAGCTGATTAGGCACGACTGTCACCTACGAACTCTCCACGGAGGTATCTAGGACACCACAGCACAACTGCGAGAGCGATTTTGGGTGCCGAGAGGACGACAGATTGCAAAGAAGATCATACACAGGTGTAAGGGCTGCGCTAGACTGAGAGCAAAGAGGGCCTCTGCTCCTACAGCATCATTTCCACAGGAGCGAGTGAGTGAAGCCACTCCATTTGAAGTGGTTGGGATAGATTTTGCCGGACCGCTGTTTGTGAAGTCCCAGCCGTCCGACGAAAAGGCTTACATCGCAATGTTCACCTGAGCAGTTACGAGAGCAGTTCACCATGAACTTGTCTCAAATCTATCGGCTGCGGCTTTCATCATGCCATTTCAACGATTTACATCACGACGGGCACTGCCCAGGATTGTTTACACAGACAATGCCCTAAAGTTTAAGAAGGCATAGAGAGATCTATGCAACTTGTGGAATGCTATCCGAGACAAAAGTGTCCAGGAGCACTACTCAAAGCATCGGATTGCATGGAAATTTATAGTGGAACGAGCGGCATGGTGGGGAGGATTTTGGGAGCGGATGGTGCGAACGGTGAAGACCTGCCTCCGGATAGTTGTGGGAAAAGATAGCTATAACTTCGAGAAACTCACTACTATTCTCCATGAGGTGGAAGCCATTGTCAACTCTAGACCTCTGACATTTTTGCATGCCTCTTCAGGTGAACAGGAAGTGTTAACTCCCGCACACTTTCTGACCGGAAAGCGCCTGACGTTGCTTCCAACATCGAGCGAACCAGACACAGAAATCGACACCAGCAACGACCTCACTCGTCTTTGGAAGCACCATCAAAGGCAGCTAGATCACTTCTGGACTAGATAGCGCCGCGAGTATCTTCTTCGATCGCGGTCCGCGCACGAGTCGCCTAACCATCAGTTGAGTAGAATACAGGTTGCAGACTTAGTTTCCATAGAAGAGGAAAAGACACCACGACATTTGTGGCGCACAGGACATGTCCAAGAGCTTTTTCACGGGAGGGACGGAGTCGTACGTTAACGCCCCATTGCCTTGCCGGGTGCACAAGTGCTGAAGCGACCTGTGCAACTGGTATACCCCTTAGAACTTGTAGAATGAATGAGCGTTTATTGGGGCGCTCATTTCGGGGGAGCGTGTTGCGAATTGTTGAAGATAGCTCGTGGGGGCTGCGGGAAAAAATAGAAGAAGAAAGAAGTCGAGAAAGAATGGACTGATGCGCGAGGACCTCGGAAAAGCTTCCCCTGCACAGTTGACTGTATATATGTAAATGGCCCATCAGTAAATAAGTGTATTTCTTTTCGATTCAACAACCTCGAACGAATTATTCCGCCTCGAAGTATAACACCTTCCCCTCAGTACCCTTCCCTCTTCCTCCTCAAGAGCGGCGCTCTAATTCGGCATTACAGAAAGCTGTAAACGGCTTTCATTTTTTTTTTCTTTTTTGTTTTTGCTACTTCTGTGTGTTTAATAAGGCCTTAGCAGCGAACAAAGCTCGGCGGCTAGCAATATTTGTGTGCCCCGCCGTTCCGGGAAGGCGAATGCGGATCTATTCCTTGTGTTTGTGACATGGACTCTGTTGTCGGCGCTCGACCTCCGCCGAATATTTCGTCTGCTGGTGGACAGAAAGAGTATTGGTTGGTCATTGAATATTTTATTCAGCTCGTTAAGTTCAAGGTTCAATAGCGGCCATTTTAAAGCTCAGATCGTCTCCGGCAGGACGGTCCACAGATGCGACTCTATCGTTCACTCGTCACCTTGGAGTGGGTGCCACGGCACGTTTTTTCTTCTCGCTCGCATATTTTGGTAACCCATACGGGCCTACCAGGGAAATTCACCATGAGTTTCCGCACGCAACGAATGAAATACAGATATAACTTGATCACCACAATGATTTCGTTGTTGGGCGTTTTCATATCAGTTGATACGTTGATGGTTCGAGTCATATTTTGTATATTTCTGCAAAATATATACCATATGAAAGTCCTGTCCCTGCGAGAAGCACTCAGCTATACATAATGGGTGTTTCACGAAACGGAGGCCAACGAGTTTCTAAGAAAAGTACGCATCACAAAGAAAAAGGGTTGATGTAATATTGGTTCCTGCCAACGGGCAAATTTAATTAAAAAATAAGTGGCCGATACAACTAATGAAATAATTATTTTAATAGTTAACGGCATTATTAAATTTTTAAAGGTACCATTTCAATTACTAGCATGATTGGAATAATTGATGTCTATGAAAGCTACCCACATTATGAAGATATGAGGAATGCCCAGCCTTTTACGGCGCTTCGTGATGTACACTCAGTTTGGACGTGTTTAAAAAAAAAAAAAGAGGGGAGGGGAGGGGGGGGGGGGCAACGAAATGGAACAAAGCTTTAGAGCGAAACCACTGACACCGTAACTTGTTACAACCTCTGATAGACCGGCACCACTGTAGAGCCTTTGTCGGTTCTAGAAAATGTTTCTTTGGAGCCGACGTCACGCGGCAAAGACCCCATAATGATGACATGCTAGGTCAATTTGAGTAAAGGTTTGCTGTTGTTTTCTCTTAAGGAGGTAATAGGTTACTCATTGTGTTGCCATAAAAAGTTAGTACAAGTCATTGTGAACGGTTGAGGTGTGTTTTAAAAAGTGTTTTAGTTTTCTTGTTTATTGACGTGCAATCTTGACACAATTACATATAAGATAAGTTAACTGCGTTTATGCAATACTAACAAAGCTACAAAAATGACTAAGCATTGTGTTCTTAAACTTTCATAAAATGAATTTAAATATTACCATTTTGGTATATTTTTCGTCGTTTTATAAGAAATAGTTCTTTTGTAAATAATTTGTGAATGTGACTCTAAAACTTGTTTATTTGACGAGAGTCTCCATCTGTTGCATCCGAAAAATGTTTATTTCGGAAATGTTTATTGTAAGTTTTAATATTTTGTGTAGATGTCGTAAACCTTTTATAAAATAAGTAGAAAAAATATCTACGCGCATGCTTCGGTGTGAAATTGACGTCTGTGCAAAATACCATAGCGAAATTATGGCAATCTACTCGCCTTGAGCTTCTAAATTATATATCTTTGAAAGAAAATTAGCTACGGCTTTAGCATATAGCTCAATGCTCCTCCAAAGAACATGGCTTTGATATATATGTTTTACATAAATATACAAAATATGACCCGAACCATCATTGCAAGATCTGACGTGGAAACTCCTAACACTGAGGTGAATATGCTTTCACGGGCTATTGTGCAAGACCTTCCTAGATCTGCCCTTAGTTCTCTCCGAATATTTTGGAAATAAATCACACTCAGTAGTCGTGGGGAATCTCGCGGGTGAGCGTGGCTTACATTTACTTAGCATACCTACTTAGACCAAGAAGCTGAAGGTTTTTTCTTAAAGGTGAACGAACGCCCCAAATTCTATATCGTATTGCCCCAGACGATGGGAACTACTCCCTAAGAATTATGATCTACATTTAAATAATGAAAATTGTTTAACTGCCACACAAATATTTTGATTTCTCAAACGGGTCTTTGCGGCCTTACTACACGAAAACGGATGCGTTGTAACACGATAACGTACGAGCTTTTTTCGTTCTCGCACCGTCAACATCTCTGTCCGAAGTGATATTTTGATCATACATCATTGTATGCACAAAGTTCTCAACCGAGCACTGAATAACATCTTCCTCAAAGTGGTTAGAAGCGTTCATGTAAGCTGCCACGAAAACATCTTAAGAGGATTGCCACTGCAAATTGCCCGCTCACTCGTAGTACAGCAATGTAAGCAATCGAAAGTCTCCGTTATGGGAACAGTTGCAGGAGACAAGGAAAGGCCAAAGTACTTATGTCTGCAACTTGAGGACTCCGCCCATGATATTTTGAAAAGTGGCATAATGAATTCGCAAAAATCAAAAAGCACGAGTTTCATAAAGGCCATTAATACATGCTAAAAAAATGTGACTTGTGAATCCTCAAAATTTATTCGCCATATATGTTATCGCATAGGCACAAAAAAGCGGTAAAAACGCGTGCTAAATATTTTTTTCCATCTGAATCATTTTTATGCAACGCCCTTTTGACTAGTTTCTTGCCAAAAAAAATGAGGTTGTCAGAGCGCTTTTAAAAGCGAATGTGAAAAATCCGTGTAACACTTCTACTCCCCCCAAAATAAGGCTAGGCTGTGGCTTACAGGAGAAAAAGGCAGACGTCTCACATTTGGAAGGCAGTACCTAAGCTCGGAACAAACTTATTCGTTTTATGCTGTCAACGTCAGTATATCTTCCTGGGGGCTGAATTGTCGGACATTGCGAGAGCACGTGTCGTTTTGCGCCTCCTTCGCACGCGCTTTTCTGCGAAGAAACTTCCAAACGAATGTTTGCGCTCACGCAAGTAGATTTGATAGCGGCAGAGATCTTAAGAAAAAGAGATAAAAATAATATACTAACTTTCGACTTCTATAAAACAGAAAAGGTAATCTGAAGTGTATTTTCAGTGTACTTAAGTTTGAAACGGATATACTCCTAGTGTGCTTCGGATTGTAGTGGTATGGTACACGCTTCGACCCTTTCTGGCATTAAAGGAGTCAATATAATCTGACAGTCAAATTTAGGTATATTTTAGTTTGCTAATTGCTATTATTTTAATCTGCTTTCTTACTTGTTGCATAGTTGTTTTACTATAATATTTGTTACACTTTACGTACTGTTTAATACAAGTCAAAAGTTTGTGTAGTGTAAGGTATAGTTTCTTTTTTTTTAAAGGAGCATTGCAGAAACGACGTTAGCTTCGACAATGTGGCACACATATATTATCGCCGAGTACAGAGTTATGAATGCTATGTGCAACATTTCTCTTTGGTGGCTATGGCGCAAACAAGGGTTATTAGCGTTTCCTTGTGAATATTATATTTTATTTGTTCGTTTGTGTTTTACGAGACTTTTCCTGCTCGGCCATGCAATTGGGGGCCGACAGCTCGACAAGCCGTTCCGTACGGCTTGTATTCTCGACAGCCACCATTCCGTAAATCGGGAAATCAGCTTATTATTAATGCTAAGCTCTGAAACTTGACAATGTGAAGCTGCCGAAGTAGCACAAAAGGACTCCAAAGGGAGGCCGTCGGGGGTCCCACGTCGGTTTTGTAGCTCTGGCCCATGTTGCGCCCACTTGGGTAACCCAGCTGGGCTGCCTTGGGGAAACCACAGGGGACCTATTTGGGCAGCCCACATGGGCTTCCCTCCTGGACCCTCAGTGGTTTTACTTGGGCAGCCCACAATGGCTCCCCATTCGTCAGGCCCACAGTGGATGTAGGTGCGTCTATGAGAAGTCTTGGAATAGCTTATAACAAAATTGAGGACCATTGTCTAATCGTAGGACCTCAGGTATTCCGTGACGAGCAAATATGGTCTTCAGATGTGATACGACTGCTTACGACGTGGTTTAACATTGTCTGCTCACTCCCACATTCCTCGAGAAGCAGCACTCAACCAAGAGGTATTGTGCTCCTTTCAGCTCAAACAGGTCTGTGCCGATCCTTTGCATGGTCACTCTGTAAGTGCAGATGCAATCAACGGTAGGGATCTTGGAATGTGCTGGAGTGCACAGTTTATGCACCTTGTCCCATCAACCATTTCAAGGGTTCGTCCGGCCACCATACTGAGATCTTGACTCTTTTTTGGTATCTTGTGAAACTCTGGTGGCCTTCATGAAGCCAGAACAACACTTATTTTCTCATCTAGCTTGGAATCACAAGGTAATGGTCTCTCACCAAACAGACTTTTTTTTGTACGGTGAGGTTGTGTTTGTTGTGGTAGGTGTCGCTGTTATTAGGTTGCATATATATCTGAGAGAGTAAAGAGGCAGACGAAGTTACTTGTTTCGTTCCACCCGGACCAGGCGCGTGTGTGTGTTCGTTCCTCTCTGGCCTCGACGGTCGCCGCTCTCTAACTGGGGTCAGAAGTGAGCGGCTAGCGCCTTTTCTCTTTTCAAGTGCCAGCACCATCCTCGAAGGAGACCGCCATGGCCGACGGGGGGGCGCCGCCGCCGGTCCGGGAGCGTTGCCAGTCGGTGCGCTCAATCTACTAGCACCACCCCAGTTTGACTTCAGCAACCCCGGAAAATGGAAACAGTGGCATCAGCAGTTCGGCGACTACGTCTATGCGTCAGGACTCTAAGCCGCCAGTGACAAAGTCCGTGTTTGGACCCTACTATACCCCATGGGGCTGCAAGCGCGGGACGTCCTAACTTCGCATCACGTCGGCGACTCAGACCTCGACAACTACGATCTGATTGCCGAGAAGTTCAACACATACTTCGTTCACCCAGTCAATGAGCTCTACGATAGCGCACGCTTCCACAGACGGTTGCAGCAAGCCGGTGAGTCAGCAGACACCTTTTTACGACGCTCAACAACATGGCAAACAAATTTAACTACCCGTCGCGAGAAGTGGAAGAGCGGCTCATTCGCGACCGTTTTGTGGTGGGCTTGGGAGACACAAAGCTGTCGGACAGTCTGTGCCGAAACACGAAGCTTACGTTGGACGAAGCACTCATTCAAGTTCGCCAATACGGGGACGCAGAGAGGGAACGGAAGCTACGGGACTCGTCGGCATCCACAGCCGTCGCAGCTTCAGCAGAAGCAAAAGCGTTAAACATTGACGCGGCAAAAGTTGTGAAGAACCGCCTGCCAAGGCCGAAGCAAGCAAGCGGCAACGCAGCGAGTGCATCTTCATACGGCTTTTGCGGACGTTCTCCGCATCCGCGCTCAGAGTGCCCTGCTAACCGTGCGCAATGCAACAAATGCCACAAGAAAGGCCACTTTGCAGCTGTCTGCCGCGCCAAGAACAAGTTGGCTTCGCTGGAGCTTGGTGCAGTCCGTTCTCCGTCCAAGGCTAGAGCGAAGTTTGTAGACGTGAAGGTCAACGACGTACTACTGAGCTTCAAGGTTGACATCGGAGCGGAGGTCACCGTCGTCCCCAGTACGTTTCGGAGGTACTAGTTCGCCTAGAGCCCCCAGAAAGGGAGTTGACAGGACCTGCCGGTCAACCGTTGGACGTGCTAGGAACGTTCATCGCGGCCTTGGAATAGAAAACCAAGCGCGTCAAGCAGAAGCTCTACGTGGTGCGTTCGCAAGTTGTTCCCTTGCTGGGATTTCCGGCAATTCAGGTGTTGGGCGTGGTAAAGTTTGTGGATCACCTTCCGGAGTTGTCTACCGAAAGATGTCCTAGTGAGCTCGACGGGACTTTGTCGACACAGCTCTTTCAGGGTCTCGTTGAGCTTCGGGAGCAGTACACAATTCGTCTTCAGCCGAACGCGGTACCGTACTTGCTGCACGTTCCGCGAAGGGTCCCCAGCCCGCTACACGATGTTGTGAAGTTTGAACTAGACAAGATGGAGGCCCAAGGCGTAATCCGAAAAGTAACGAAACCAACACTGTGGTGCGCAGGCAAGGTAGTGGTGCCGAAAGCTTCGGGAAGCTACCGCATATGCGTGGACCTGACTCGACTGAACCGGGCAGTGCTGCGTGAACGTCACATCCTGCAGACAATGGATCAAGTGCTTGGACTTCTGGGCGAGGCGCGAGTCTTCTCCAAGCTCGACGCCACGTCGAGTTTTCACCAAGTGAAGCTGTCAAGTGAGTCCCAAGAACTCACAACGTTCATTACCCAGTTCGGTCGGTTCTGCTTTTGTCGGTTGCCTTTCGGGATTACCTCTGTGCCGGAATATTTTCAACGCCAGATGTCGTACATCCTGGAGGGCCAAGATGGAGTTGGCAATATGATTAATGACATTCTCGTTTTTGGCCGAGATCGTGTGGAACACGACAAGCGTCTCATAGAGGCTCTCGACCGTGCAAAGAAAGCAGGTTTGACTCTGAACCGGTCCAAGTGCAAGTTTGGCGTCACCAGTGTAAAGTTCCTTGGCATGGTCGTCAGCCAGAATGGTATTATGCCAGACCTCGAGAAGGTGGAGTCTGTACAGCACATGGAACCACCGGTCGACGTCGGAGGTGTCCGCAGACTGTTAGGCATGCTCAACCATGTAGGTAGGTTTTCGCCACATCTGTCGGACGTCACAGCACCTATTCGAGAACTGCGGAACAAGAAGAGTTCGTGGTTCTGGGGACCAAGCCAGCAGGCTGCCTTCCTGAAGTTCAAGACTATGCTCTCTTCGGACATTTGTATGGCTTGCTAGAATCCGGAGCACCCGACCATAGTGTCTGCTGACTCCAGCTCTTCCGGTCTCGCGGCAGTCCTGCTCCAGGACCAACCGTCAGGCGAGCGTCGGGCGGTGGCCCTTGCCTCGCGGTCACTCACAGCGACCGAGCAGAGGTACAGCCAGACCCAAAATGAGACTTTGGCAGTGACCAGGGCCGTGTGTCGCTTTGATGAGTACGTCCGGGGACTGCGGTTTACACTGGAAACCGATCAACAGCCCTTGACTGCGTTGCTGGGCGACATGGACGTAGACCTTCTTCCTCAACGAGTACAGCAACTGAGGTTCAAGTTGATGCGGTATCAGTTCCAGATCTTATACGTTCCTGGGAAGCTCCTGGCAACGGCCGACACCCTGTCCCGAGCGCCGTTGAGCCAAGCAGCTCCGTCAACCTGCGTCGTCCTAGAGCTGTACGTCCAGAGCGTGGTTCACGCAATCCAAGCAGGTGCGCCGGTCAGCCTCGAGGTGGTCCGTCGACAACAGCCAACAGATGGCGAGTGCTCAGCACTGCCAAAGTTCTGCGACCGAGGTTGGCTTCAGAAGACCAAGGTTCCATGTCACCTAATGAAGTACTGGAACTACCGCGGAGAACTAACCGTTCGTGACGGTGTGCTTCTCAAAGGAGGACGCCTCGTGATTCCTGTATCGCTGCGACCTGAGGTCCTGCAGGCCATTCACGCGGGACACCCAGGAGTGAACCGATGCAAGGCACAGGCTCGAGACTCGGTGTGGTGGCCCAGTATCGGCGATCAAATCAAAACCATGGTCCAGAAGTGCGATCGCTTCGCATCTACGAGGGTACAGCAGGCTGAACCTCTCATGACGTCGCCTCCAACAGCGGTACCTTGGCAACAGGTGGGAGTCGATTTATTTCACTTGAACGGCCAAGATTTTCTACTGTTGGTGGACTATCACTCACGTTATCCCGAAGTAATGACACTGCGAAGCACGTCAAGTCAAGCCGTGATATCTGCAGTAAAAAGTGTCATGGCGCGTTTCGGGATCCTTGAGGTACTTCGAAGTGACAACGGACCACAGTTTGCCTCCCACGACTTCACCAGATTCGCGGAAGACTACGAATTTAAGCACGTCACTAGCAGTCCTGGATTTCCGCAGTCCAACGGAGAAGTGGAGCGTACACTCCGGACAGTGAAGGACCTCTTAGTTAAAGGCGACGATCCGTTCTTGTCACTTCTCGTCTATAGAGATACTCCAGGCATCTTGGGTTTTAGCCCTGCTCAGCTGCTAATGGGTCGACAGCTCCGGACTCAAGTACCCAAGGCTGCCGAGAAACTCCAGCCAGCATGGCCGAAGTCACAGGTCTTTCTGGAGCGGGACAGCGCGGCGAAGCGATACCAAGCTTCCGACTTCAACCGTCGTCATGGGGTGCGTGAGCTCAGGGAACTTTCACCTGGCGAAGATGTGTGGGTGACCGACGCACAGTGCCCTGCTCAAGTGCTTAGCCGAGAGCAACGCCCACGCTCTTACGTCGTCGAAACTCCGCGAGGTGTGTTGCAGAGAAATCGGCGACACCTGGTTCCTTTCGAGAGCCAACCTACGGAGCCAGTTCCCGTCTTGCCAACTCCGGTTCTGCCGGTTCCTGCCGGCGATGTAGCCAATGGCCAGCAACCCGAAGATTATGAACAAAGACTGGTTACAGCTCCCTATTCGCAGCCTCCTGCCGAGGAAGCTCCCGCAGAACCAAGGGCAAGTACGAGAGCCGATGCAAGTCAGGCACCAGCGAATGTGTGGATCCACACTCCTCGACGTACCAGATCTGGCCGTCGAGTAGTAGCTCCAAAGAGACTGAACTTGTAGTGAGGTCGTCTGTCCTCACTTGTTCATCCACCAGTGATATCTCTGAGAAAGGCGGATGTTGTGGTAGGTGTCGCTACCATTAGTTTGTATATATATCTGAGAGAGTAAAGAGGCAGACGAAATTACTTGTTTCGTTCCACCCGGACCAGGCGCGTGTGTGTGTTCGTTCCTCTCTGGCCTCGACGGTCGCCGGTCTCTACAGTGTTGTTCTTGAATATAAGCGCTGCTTTTAATAAGCAGTTGGTCCTGGCTGGATGGCCATCCCTTTTCGCATTGCTCTTTCACTTTTGTATGAACTGGATCTTCCTCCTGCATCTTAATCACCTCTTTAATGTTCTTGCGCGATGCAAACTAACTGAAGAACCACTTGCACGTATGCTTCGGTTTCTTTTTCCATGTTGCCTGGTGTTTTGACAGCGACCTCGACAGGGCATCGAGTGTCCAGAGATCGATACCAGGCACGTGTGAGACTGTGTAACTGAAACTCATCCGCCGTAGCTTGAACTGTTGAAACTGTGTCCCCAGCAGGAACCTCTCAAATCTTTCACTTGCCCAAATCCCCGAAAATGTCTCTTTCTCGATCTCAGCGTATTTTGTCTGCATAGTGCTCAGTTCTTTCGAGACGAATGCTACTGATCGGATGTCTCTCTTCTTGTCCTTTTGCAGTAGCACGGCACCTAACCCATATGATAAAGCATCTGCTGAAAACACATTTTCCTGTTCAGGATCATGCAATATTAGGGCTCTTGCCTCCTGTATGTCCTCCTTTACTGCTTTAAATTATCTTTCTTGCGGAGTGTCCCATGGCCATTCGTTTTTTTTCTGAGAAGGTCACGAAAAGGCTCAAACTTTCTGGACAGGTGGGGTATGAAACGTCCCACTTGGTTTGCCATTTGAATGAACTTCCTCACTTCAGTGACTGTCATTGGCGCTGGCATGCTGACAATGGCCGTGACCCTTTCTTGGCCTAGCTTGACACTTCGCTAACCGACATGCCCCAAGAACCTTATTTACTGCTGCTTGAACTCACATTTGTCGTTGAGTTGGACCCCTGCTGCTTCCAGCCGCTTGAAAACCTCCTTAAGCCCCTGTTCATGCTTTTCTTTGATCATGCCAGCGACCAGGATGTCATTCCTGTGGCATAAGACTCCCTAGATTTTTTGTAGGACTTCATTCATCCTTCATTGAAAGTACTCAGGCGCAGAAAAAAATGATAAATGACAGTCGTTAAGAACGAAATCTCCCAAAAACAAAATTTTCCAAACTCCAGTCTCAACCGCACTTGCCAGAATCCAGATTTCGCATCAAATTTCAAGTACCACGACGTGCGCGACAGCCGTTCCAGTACTTCTTCGACAGATGATACAAACTAGCTTCTGTCGTTCATTGTTCTTGTTCAGTTGGGTTAGACCCACGCAGATCTATACTTTTCAGTTCGGCTTGGGCACTACCACCGCTGCAGAACACAAAGGTTAGGCTCTTTAACTTTTAACGCGATATCGTTTAGCAGATCCTGTCGCAGAAAATCCGGCGGCGGCGGTCGGTGGGACCAGGAACTCCCATAACGAAACGCGCGCAGTCACGTGTGACGTAGCGTGTGACGTCACAGGTGACGCCACCCGCGTGACATTACACGCGGCTGTGACGTGATGACCCTCCCGATCAACCCGCTAAATTTGGCGGGCAAATTTTCCGCTAAATTTGGTTCGAAATTTTTCCTCCATTTTTATTGGAATGTTTTCTCGCAAGATTGAGCAGGTTCAGAGGGTCATGATGTCACAGCCACGTCTGACGTCATGTGTCTCGCTACATGACGTCACACGTGACACTGCCGACTACACCACGCACACACGCTCGCACGGCTTGGGAATGAGCGCAGCTTTATATCCGAAGCCTTTGCGAATGGGGATCAATAACGATATCGCGTTCCACTCTTAAAGGCGAAGCTTAAGCCTCTCCCAAAATGTTTCTAATAATCCCTTCTTTTTGCGTGTTGCCGACCTGTCCTTGCACTTCCTCATTAGCGCTAGGGGCACTCGCCGTTATGTGTGGATAGAAACTAGGGTTGCGTCTTTGGCAAGCTTGATTTAGTATTCTCCAGCCATTTCACCAATGCGCTTCAACAACTTGGTATCGCGTGGCCACTTGATCAGAGACTGCACAGGAGTTTAATGAGTTTGAAATGGCTTCTTTCTTTTCTTTCTAGGAGGGGCTTTTCTATGCCTTTCGCTACATAAATCTCCTGCTGCACGGACTTCTTGTGCGGTACTTGCAAAACACTTTGAGTGGTTTTCCGTTTGCACCATAGATCTTAGCAGCTGTCGGCTAAAGGGTGCACTGCGTTTGGACCAAATTTTGTAGGCATGTTACTCACGTATGCACCCGAGTCGATTTTAAACTACACAGTCGTTCCGATAACTCGAAGTTCGGCTTTCCGCGCAATTTCGTCCGCAGTTTGGATGCTTCCGATCGTCCAATCTGGCCCTTCATCTGTGTCATCTAGAGTCATCTCTTTTAAGGTGTTCTTGCCTCCATTATTGGGCTCCTTCAAGAAAACTTGCTGTTAGTGATTTTTTTTTGCAGTTGCGACATGTTGATCCCACTGCAGGAAACTTTTATAAACGCTGTTTCAGCATCTTCGACAGGTCTGCGATGGAGTCGCGTATTTCCCAGCATTTTACGGATCATCTTCCCTCCACTGTGAGCCTTTCTCTTTTTGAGTCGTTCGTTTGTAGAGTGCACCCAGCGTCAAGTCTTCAGCTTGGGATTCGCCCCTGACGACGGCTTTCTGCCGATGGTGGCTTTATTTTGTCGGCCAAGTGTGTACGCAGCTTCGAGGGTCAAATTTGGGTCACTCTGGAGCTTTTACGGAAGAGAAGAATCCTGCAATCCGGCGACAAAACTATCTCAGACGAGCTCTTCCTTCAATGCGCCGAAGACGCAACGCGTTACTAGGCGATGTAGGCTTGTCATGAGCTCTCGACCAACTCCCCGGGCTGTTGTTTTCTCTGGTGGAATGTGGCTCGTTCATAGATGACGTTTCGCTTGCCGACAATAATGGCTCTCGGAGAGTTCCGCTACCGCTTTGAACTGTCGCGTTTCGGCGTCGGTCGGAGTAGAGGCGGAAAAAATGTCTTTCGCATCGCTGCCGAAAATGGAGATGAATGTCTCTACCTCCGATCCTTCGTCCTTTTTCGTCAAGCATCGCTATCCTACGGAATCGGTTAAAGCGGATGATCCATCTTCACCATTCATCCGGTCGCTTGAAATCGAACGCTGCCGGCGCCAGCAACCCCGTCGCCGGGACGTTTTCTAGGTTCGGAGAGAAGAGCGAAACACATGTACGACGAAACCATCCGATCCGACGTGCGGACTGCCGGAATGACCTTGGGGGGCAAGGGTTTTCGGAGCACCGGAGAGCGTTGAAAACCCTCGCCTCCGACCGTTGTATTGCCTGATCGGACGTCGCATCGGACGGTTTCGTCGTCGATGTGTTTCGTGCTAGAGTCCCGTTTCTGACGCCATGCGGTATTATTCTGTGATGGTGCTTCGTAATGAGTAACGCCACGCTTGTAGACTTTCACGACCCAGGCGCCATTGTCCGCTTCTCTCTCGACGTGCTGCGCCCCTGGCAACGTTTACTGGAACTTCAGAAACAATATCATTACAGGACACCAGTGGCGTAACCAGGGTGGAGGTTTTATGGAGCTTCAGCCCGCCCCACCCCCACCCCACAGCCCACCCTATAATATAGAAATGTATTTCGACCCCACCCTCCACCCCCACCCCGAGTCATGGATATCCCAGCCACATCAGCACCCACCGGGAAAAAACAATATTGTCTATGCAAACGACATTGTGTGGGCCCCTCATGTCGCGCATGTCTACGCTGCGCCCACGTAGGACCAATGTGGGTTCCGTAGGAGCTGTCCCAGCACCCATTGCCCACGTGGGCTCCACATCGGCCTCACCACTCGTACTACCTCGGTGACACACCAGCTGAAGCTCAGAAGGCACCCGCATATTGGTGTATTGTTTTTCTGCTTTGTTATCGTGGCTATTGTAATATAAGTTTAATCCTTTTTGGACATCATTTAGACATTACTTTGTAGAAATGTAATCTTCACTGTATGTTGTTGTTTTGTTCTCTTATAAAATTGCAGATTGAATGGCTAAACCTGTTGAATAATGAGTTTGCAGTGGCCAATATCACACTCAAGGACAACGAACGCGTAATTGTAAAGGCACCTGATTATATTCAAGAGGTTGAAAAAATTCTAGAAGGAACAAATATGTAAGTGGGGTCATACGATTATATTATTATAATGTGTAAATATCACAAAACTCCGAGCAAACGAATATGTGTTTCAATTCTCCTTCGGTTTATAAACGTTTTAAGGTGTGCAGCATTCAAAGATATGAGCAACCTTTATCTTTAAAGTCTTACAATGCATGGAATGCAGTATTTAAGGAGGGATCGCTTAAATTTCTGGAGAAACATATATTCTCCAATAATTACTTCGTCAAATATAACTTGAAAATAGTCGTTGTGGTGTTGACTCGCGGTATCAGCTTATACGAAGACGTCACGTGACATTAATTGTCCCGCTACATTTAACGGGAAAACAGGCCTCACTTGACCTGAGGTCACAAGACCCGGTCACATGACGTGCCGTAACGGTGTCACGTGACCAGATGTCACATGACGCTGGGTCATGTGACAAAAATTTCTCGCTAAATTTCGCGGGAAATTTGACGTCAGAGTTCTAAGTCGTGAAGCCCCGGGGTGCTCAATCTCCACCCCTGCCCGTTTCGTTTTGTATGAGCACTGTGCCGGCGTGTGGACGTGTAGCACTGGTATGTGATGCATGTTAAAACCTCAAGCTAAACCGTGGTACTAGACTCACTGCATTTATTATGTACAGCGCAAACACCAGACGCCCATTGGGGCAAGCTTTCTGCTGTCTAACCCTTTAACCACCCGGCCCGAGCTGTACTCGTCATGGAAGGTTGTACCAATATCGCCGATGACGAGTCACACTCGTCCTGCCAAAATGATGGTTTCCTTTCACTGCAAAACACGAAACAGGTTCGTCCATCTGCTTTAGTTTCAATTTTCAACACTGGAGGGCAGGAGAGGTCGTGAAAATATAGCGTGTTTTGGCCACTGATCTCCACTAGAGGGGGCTGGATGGCGCATTGAGCAAACAGGTATGAAGACACCGGAAGTAAGCGGCTTGTCCCGGAAGTGAGCGCTTGGCAGGCTTTGTAATCCTTCCGAGTGTTGGTTTGAAAAGCGTCGAGGGCGCTGGATTTTCGCTTGTTCCCTCAAGAGAGCCTGCTTGTTGCGCAGTAAGAGCGCATGCAGACTCGAGAAGTATCATGGGAAGCCATTCAATGTAAACATATTGAGATTCTCTTTGATCAAGTATAAACATGTCCCATGTTCAAATGCCTTATTATCGGGATTTAATCCAGAACGGGAGTATTAAAACCCGATCAAAGACACAAAAAAGCATGGACCAAAATATCGACTGAATGCACTAGGAAGCCCAGCGCACTCCCGACTTCCGGGACAAGCATCGAACTTCCGGTGGCTTCACTTGTGCCAAGCTCGGAGAGCAGCTAAGCGCCATCCAGCCCCTAGAGTAGAGATCAGTGGTTTTGGCCTTTGGCGCGTATCTAGCCTTGCAACAGTGATGAGAAATGGCAGCACGCTTGACTCTTGAGTGATGCCGGTGACGGCCCTCGGAAAAGGGCTCTCTGTTGCGCCAGTTTGAACAGTAGCGACGATGAAGACATTGAATTAGTCTCTGAAAGTGAGTCGGACATGAATTTTTGAATACGAAACGGACTTAGACGACGACCACAGTGACGAAGAAGACGACGCGCTGGGTAGTATTCGAGTGTGGCAACGCGTAAACACTGAAAACCCGCCACCCACGCCTCCGAGGTTTTCGTTTTGTGCAGTGCCTGGGATTCTGCAGCAACCCACTGACGAAAAAGACATTCGCGGCTGGTTCGAGGTCTTTTTTTATTGGGACCTTGTCGACCTCATTGTGACAGAGACAAACCGCTACGCGGTCCCGCATTTCGCAGCGCGGGGTTCTTCGTGGAATCCGGTGGACTGCGAAGAGATGATGGTGTTTCTTGCGCTAATAATTTTGCAAGGTATCGTTAGCAAACCGCAAGTTGAGATGTATTTGTTAGCGCTAGTACGGAGAAACGTCTAGGCACTTGATATTTTGTTACGGTGCGTATGTTCAAAGAAATACTTCGCATTTCAGCACGTGTTATTCTTTTACTCTTACATGCACTGAGGGAAAGCTTCCATAAAAATCAACTTTTTCTTTTATAAGTTTTGTGTTAATACCAATCAGAAACCAATCAAGTAATGTATTTGCAAAATTAGAACGACATAAGAAAAAATATGTGCAAATAAAAAGAAATTGGGAAAGTTTGTACATTATTTTCGAAAATAACTTGGTGGTTAAAGGGCTAAACAAACACAACACGATTAAGTGATGTGATGCCACACAACGTGAATTTCCTCTCGCTAAATTTAGCGGGAAAATGTACGAAATAATTAACAGATGGGCGAAGAGACAGATGAACACACTTTTGGAATTAGGGGCTTCTGTCAAAACGCCTTCCATAATCCAAAAGACCGTAGCTTGATCTAAATCACCTGTACGAATGTAGACTTACCGCATGCGTGGCAGAGTTGACAGTGCAAGTGGCTGCCACGTGGAAGAAGGAGTTTTAAACCCTATAGACCAGTTCTCTTTTTTATTATTCAGTTAGCGTTAGGGCCCTGGTACATGCGCTGACCTTAGAGTTGTTTGGACTAACCAAAGCTCGCAACGTCGCCACGGAATGGCGCCTGTAAGCGCACGGTGTCGTCGCCCCTCTATGCACAACACGCGCGGCAACGTAAGACTCAACAGGACCGACGATGCCGTTTAGCACGAAACCGTCGACTCTCCGCCGTAGTATTACACTCACGTTCACCTTGAATAAATACGCGCAGGGAAATGGCTCTGTCGTTTTACGCGCATCGCGGGCACAATTTCATACACACGCTAAGTGAACTGATCTGCTTGCACCAGAAAGAAGAGAGGTTTCGGGAATGTTCACCCCATAGAAAAGTCTTGAGAAGCTGCAATCACCATGCTTTGTTTTATATAACCACTGCGCGAAACGCTCACTCACTGTTTCGAGGATTAGCTTAACAGCAGCGATATGGGCTCATTTTTTTCACCTATTATTCCTAGTCTGGGAAAACGTTTGTTCATTGACAGCGATTATCGTGTGTTGTGATTTATAATCTTCCTGGACATTTTCTGAATACTAAAGCAAGCGAGCTCGCTGCTTTCGCCAGTCGCCATCTCGTCGTGGCATCGTTTGTTTTACCTTCATTTGCAAGTTCACCCCATTAATCATGTGTTTTTGTATCTACACTCGTCTGCCATTTTCTATCCATGACAGTTTAAAATTTCATTATTGTGAGCACCAAATACTATTGCGAAAAATCTGAACCTCGTGGGAAGACTTGCTCTTTCGCTTTATAATAACAGCCACTAGACGCGCGAAAGAGGCAATCTGTAATGAACCTACAGAGGCACCCCTGTGGGGTCTTGCGATATGTCCACTTCGGCAAAATGAATGATATTTTGGGAAGCACTAACCAGTACCAAATGCGACTCAACGTAAATATTATGTGAATAGCATATTCAACATAATATTACATCAAAAAATAGAGCAACACGCTCTTGACAAACAAGCCCTGGTTTGCCCGCAATATTCGTGCATGTGGCGTTGAGGCGTTAATAAAGTTTAGTGAGCTCAATATTACATCAGGATATATACTGTTGTACTGCGTAATTGGTTGGTGATCTGGCCGTAGATTGCAGTTTTGTAATTTTCAAGAACATCCGAAACGGCATTTTTTTACAACCTTCATTACGCGCGCTTACAGATACACATCCCTTAAAGGGCTACGGAAACAAAATTCAGCGCACATTTTCTAGCTCAAATGTGTTGCATGTTGCCACGTAACGTCAAAAACACCATTCTTTTGTTGAAAGGCTTAAGAAAACTAAATTTAAAACTAATTAAACGGTCTTTCATAGTGCACCTCGTGGATGCATACGAAGCTTAGTTGAAACGGTAATCTAGCAACGCTGGGGATCTTGCTACATATATCATGACGTAGGAAGTTTCGCACTAAACATCGGAGAAGCACCGTTCTTTGGAAGAACGCTCAACTGTTTAAAGCGGCCATGAAACCATCTTTCAACTTTTTATTCTCAGTTTTCCTCCTCAATTCACAAATCACGCATTGTACCAAATAGTTGAAGACGAAAAGGAGGGACATCGGACCCTCGTTAGTGTACCCGGACACCACCATTCTCCTCCTAGAAGATTAGCCCGTCGCTGAAAACTTAGACAAAAGTTGCTTTCCCCACCCCGATCACCCCGAAGCTGACAGTGCTGTAGAAGCTACGTGCTGGTTGGGCCAGCCACACCTTTGCCACGTGATCACGCTACCTCGCGCATACCCACCCGCGAAGACTGAGGTCAGGTGATAAAAGGGAGGCGGCTGATTGGTACTGGAAGCGCATAGCTTTCACCGCACTGTCGTCTTAGGTGTGAAGGGAATAAGTGAGGTCCGGTGTGACGTGCGTTTGGGCCGGGTGACGCGCCTTGGGTATCGCGGATGTACCACAGTGAAAAGGAAGAGACTTTTCGAAGTGAAGGACGTACGAAATAGTCCGCTGTGTTTCCAAATTTTCGTACCGAAAATCAGTCTTTTTACTTCCTACCTTCTTTCTATTTGGCCCACTAAACGATATGCTATTAGTAAAATCCAAATCTAAATTCACTTGTTCTAGCCCGACATTCGTTTCATGGGCCCTTTAATTCAGCCGTTAAACTGAATTGGTGTTTAGGTCACGTGACGTCAATTGATGTCCCGTGACGTGATGTCACCTGATATATACACCAATTAAGTTTCCCCGTCAAACTCGGCGGGAAAATTCGTGTCCCTGGACATCTGGCATCAAGTGACCTATGTGGGCATTCTGGTTTTCCACCTAAATTTAGTGGGAAAATTTTCTTCACGTGGCCTGACGTCAGAGTCATACGACGTATGGTCCCTTTCCCCGCTAAATTTAGAGGGGAAATTGATATCACGTGACCTGACGTAACGAGACCTTTAAACGATAATAGTTTTGCTGCTAAATTTAGCGAAAAAAAGACATCAAATTACCTGGAACACTAATCAACTCGGCGGGACTAAGCGGGACTGGAAGTCCGGGAGATCACCGCCTGCAGCGATTGGTCAGAGCGGCGCCGCTGACAAATGACCTATTAATTACATCTCTTCTTGTTTTTCTTACCCCATTCTTTTGTTTCCAAATGACTGTGTAGTTTTCCAGGAAATTTTATGTGACAACAATATAACCACTCTTCCATCTGATCTTAACGCCATCTATGTATGATGGAAAACATGGTGCATGGAACTTAGCATTAGCAAATTTATTTATTTATTCGATTATTTATTGATACTACAATCCCTTGAAAGGGATTTTAGCAGGTGGGTACATTTGGTGGATAAGACAGGCAGGCACACAAAACAGAAAACAAGTCTGAGAAACAAAATAACAAATATTTTACAAAGAGACAAAACTAATTTAGTAGAGATTCAAATAAATGCAATGATGGCAGCATAATAACACTTTCAGAAAGGTTATTCTAATCAGTCACCTTTTTCGAAAAAAAGAGTACTCGAAGCAATTATTATGCGATCGAAAAGGAGTTAACATTAGGGCGTGCCTCCGTCGAATAGCGTAGCCTGATGAGAAGATTATTAGGTGAGACAGATCCATCCTATAATGTCCATTTATTAATTTATACAAAACATTTAGTCGATAATGCCGACTTCTGTGAGATAATGACAAGTTAGCGCTGGTTAAATACTCGGTTGTAGAGGTACGTCCAAAGCCATTAAAATTGTAGAGAGCTGCGTTTTTCTGATAATGTTTATATTGTGAAGGAATCCAAAATGATAGCCGTGTAATCGAATGTTGGCAAGACTATAGCTTTATATGTTAAAAGACGCAAGGAAGACGCAAGGACGCAAGGAGTCTTAGCGTCCTTCTAAGAAAGAGTAACTTTTGAAGAGCATTAGGTGTCGCGTAATCAACCTGTTTTATCCAAGTACGATTATGAGTTATGCATAGTCCAATGTATTTATATTCTGTTACTTCAGACACAGGAATATTTTTAATATTGTAAACACACTTCAAATTATTTCATTTGTGAGTAATTCTCATAAAAACCGTTTTTGTTTTCAAAGTTAATGGTCATTTGCCACTTCGTACACCATTGCGCGATATTTTGAAAAGCTCTATTTAACAAAAGTTGATTAGAAGCACAAGCGTTTTCTCAGTAAATTATACAATCATCGGCGTATAACTTGATTTTTACCGGAACATCTTGTACTATATCAATATTAAACAATAAGCAAATGAGAGGTCCGAGCACAGAGCCCTGGGGAACGCCAGAGTCGACAGAAAGTCTGTCAGAGCAATGTTCACCACGAACTACGAATTGTAGACGATTTGAAAGGTATGATGAAATCCATTTGACTAACTGTGTGTTCTTAGATATTTTTTTCCAATTTGTGCAGTAACGTTTTGTGAGAGACCTTATCAAACGCCTTCGAAAAATCTATGAAAATAGCATCCATTTTTTCTTCATTGTTAATTGCCGAGGAATATCGTGAACAGTCTCAATTAATGGAGTATATATTGAGCAACCTTTTCTGAATCCATGCTGATTTTTAGTCAAGATGTTGTGTTCGTCTAGGAATTTTGATAAATGAATGTATATTATATGTTCATGAAGTTTACAGGCAGTTGAAGTCAATGAAATTGGACAATAATTTTAAATGCACTGCTTTCTTCCGTTTTTATGAAGTGGTTTGACTGGCCGTTCTCCAATCGTCTGGAACCTGACCTTCGGACAGCGATCTTGAAAACAGAACAAACAAATATTTTGACACCCATCCAGCATGAATGGATAAAAATGCATTTGGGATACTATCAGGCACATGAATTTTTGTTCATACAATTTCGAAAGCATAATCAGTATATCACATTCATTAATTACAATATTAGGCATAGGCGGATAGTCAGCGTAAAAATTTGGTAACACATCACTGTCTTGGCTCAAAACCTATTTAAGATGTTTATTAAATGCGTTTGAAAATATTTTTTAATGGCTTAGGTTACCACAAATTTCGAAAATATGTCAATCCCTAGAATGTGAAAATATTTATTTATTAATTATTTAATTTATTTATTTATTCTTATTAATAAATAATTAATTAATATTAATCGCAAAAATTTCTCCGGTGAAGTAGATATGAAGTTTGACAAAGTTTCGCCAAAATAATGACTTCTATCAAATGTAGCTTGGATTTTAAGAAGCAAAAAAAGAGCAAGAATTTTTTCAGTTAGACCTAACGAGTCGGCGCTTGTTTTAATTTTATTTTTCAATCGTTTTAATTGTCTTTTTTAACTGTACCACAATTCTAGACATCCAGGGGTTCTTTCCGTGTTGCTTTTTTACAATAACTGGCACAAAATAGTCAATACATTCGCATACAATAATTTTGAACAAATTCCAAAGGTCATTTACACCACCGGTACTGTTTACAGATTCGTATAAATTAAATGAATGCATGTCTATAATAGAGATATCATCTGCGCTCGAAAAATTTGGATAACACTTCGATTAGTTTCTTTTTTCTGTTTACATAAATGTCAACTTTTGCGTGTCTCTAGAAAAAATAATAACCCACCCGTTTTTTACTCTCTTAATAATGCGCCTTTAGACGCCGTATCTTCTTATAAATGCCTTGGAGTTCAAATTTTTTGAAACCTTACTTGGAGCGTTCACACCTCGTACGTTATTAATAACTCTAACCGCATGTTGGGATATTTTCGACGTAATTTGGAAAAGCCCCTTCATTCCTTAAGCTTCTGCTATACAAGGTTCTAATTCGCTCTAAACTCGAATATGCCGTTTGATTTTGGGATCGCAGCCATGGAAACTTGATACACTAACTTGAAATGGTTCAAAATAATCATGTTCATTTCATATTGCATAACTATAATAGAACTGCAAGCATCAGTACAATGAAATCTAACCTTGATCTGCCATCCCTAACATCTCGTCGCAAAACCTTTTGTATATGCCTCTTTCCCAAACAGTTTCTTCATCCTTTCTTGCGCGCCAAGCATATTTACCCTCCCCCCCTCCCCAATACATATAATCTCGATTAGATCATTTTAATAAAATTAGGATTCCATCGTATAGAACTAATCCTTTCAATGCGAAAGCATTAACTGTCCCATGGAGCGAGCCGACGTCATTAGCCGCGCCAAATGGCAGACAGATTCGATGGAGCGAATTGAAGCAGCGATCTGAGGCATCCTAGCTTTGAAGCCGCGCGAAAAGCCGAGCCACACGCCAAATAAATTCACTTCTCTAAGTGAAGCCAAAATCTCATGGATAGGGCTCCCATTGGCTGGCGCGCGTCATAGCTTCAAGGAACGGGACTCCCATTCGCCTGGGCGCGTCAGTTTCAAGGAGAGCCACCCCACCGGCACTACGTGCCCGCGCTAGATAAAGCCGCGCTAGAGCCCGACGGGAAAAAGAAGCGTTTGACTGGCGGGGCCTCCCAGAGAGAACCCATGTGACTCGAGAATACTCTATACTCTATTTCACCTTATGATGTACCGCAGAAAGGCTACAAGTGCGAGCCCCTTGCTCTGGGGCAGATCTCGGCGGCACAAGCTCTCGTGCGTTAAGGGCAGCTGCCAACGCGATGAGCTCGCGCTTCTAGCCTTCGCTGCGGTACAACATAAGGTGAAACGGAGTATAGAGCGCGACGCGGCCACTTCCCGAGAACGCGCGCAAGATGACATTTATGCTTTTGCATTCACAACTCATAAGAAGTGCTTAGATTCACATCGAGCCTATTCTTCAGTCATTGTTTCCCCGCACATCACTGGAGTGCACTGATCTCTATTATAGGGCGTTGGATGGTGCTTAGCTGCTGTCTGAGCCTGGCGCAAGTGAAGCCATCGAAAGTTCAACGCTTGTCCCAGATTTCGGTCGTGCGCTGGGCTTCCTAGTGCATTCAGTCGATATTTTGGTCCATGCTTTGTTGTGTCTTTGATTGGACGTTTATACTCCCATTCTTAATAAATCCCAAAAATAAGGCATTTGAACGTGGGACATACGCACAGTTTTTAAACTAGAATCTCAAAAATTTCACATCGATTGGTTTCCCAGGAGACTTCTCGGGTCCGCATGCACTGTTACTCCGCAACAACTAGGGTCTCTTGAGATGACAAGAAAAAACACAGAGTCCTGAACGCTGTTTGAACCAAAAATTGGAAGAGTTGAAAAGCCTGTCAAGCGCCTCGACTTCCGGTGGCTTCAAACTTGTCTGCTCAATGCGCCATCCAGCACCCATAGTAGAAATCAGTGGTGGAGTGTAATGACCTTCCCGCCACAGCAGCAACAATAGAGGATCACCAGCAGTTCAAGAGCGCCATAGCTATTATTGTTTAACTAGGCGTTCATTTACTGCACTAAAAATCACTGCATTTTTTTATCTATACTTAACACATTATACTCACTCCCCTCTCTAATGCCTTTGTACCTGAGGGTGTAATAAATAAAATAAATAAATAAATAAATATACCCCAATTTTTTCCTACTTCATTTGGCGGGGAAATTCGAGTCATTTGATCTAAATAAGTTCAATTTTCCAGCTGAATTTAGGGGGAATTGACATTACGTTAACTGACGAAACACTCCACATACATCAATAGAACTTCCCCTATAAATCTGGCATAAACATTTGCGTCACGTGACCTATACCCAAAGTTGTCCTCCTTAATAAATTGAGCAGAAAAATTGACGCCACTAGCACTGTGCATCCAGCTTCCCCGCTCAATGTACTGGAAGAATTAATAAAAATAAAGGTTCTTCTTCAATCTCCGCACTCTAAAAAAAGGTTGTAGCCCTACACCCTTTGTCGCATCTACGACACCCAAAAACTTCAGTTCGCCGTAAAGCCCACTGACATCAAACTGACGGCCCCAACTTTTAAGAGAGGCTTGACGGTGCGATATAAGATACGATATTATACAGCTAAAGTACGGATCAAAGTGCACAAAAGAAATAAAAAACACTGAGGTTTCGCAATAGGGTCACGACAACCCTGTTTACATTTTTTACAATCAGTTACACTTTCATAAGCTATTTTATTAAGCTGTGCAATTCGGCTATCAAGCCGCTCGTGAAAGTTTATAGCGTCGGTTGAACGTTAGTACACTGTACGTCAACTAAAGTTTAGGGGTGTGTGGAGGAGGCCTAGAAAGCGACCAGCCGAGTCGGAGTCACATTGCAAAACTGGTTTTAATTATCGAAGCAGAAAAAGAGAAGAACCTAAACAAACAAACAAACAGACAGAGAGAGCGCGCCCTGCACAGCGCGCGCTCTTGGCGCGTGTCGTTCGGCAGCGGCTCAGGTGCTCGGGGTACGCTGCCACCGATGGCCAGCAAAGAAGGAACAAGCAAAGGAAGAAGAATTTAGATCGTACAACTAAACATAACATTTTCCCCTCCCTTCTTTTTTTTTTTTTTTTACAATGTAGAAACAAGACAGTGATGACAAAACATTATGCACGCATTTACAACAGCAAAAATAAAGAGCATGATAAACACAGTTTAAGAGAAGCACACAAATAGTTCACTCTACGTCGGAAATACAAAAAGGAGATAGTTCACTCATTTCATCGAGTACCAAGGTCTTCATACCGCACTGGTGGTCGACGGTTACGCCCTGAGCGCCTTAGAAGCACCTGCCTAGGACACTGAGCAGTTGAAGTTCCCATTCCTGGTGGCGTGTCCGGGGCAGGTCTGCACTCAGGCGTCCACGATCGAGGCAGCTGCTGCATGGCCGAACTTGACTCTTGAGGTTGCCAAGTATGATGCCTGTGGTACGCGTCACCTGGAGTAGCAGCGTGGCTCGCGGGCTGGCCACCTTGAACGGCAGCCGGTGTACCTGTTGATGACTTCCTGGACTCGGATCGGAAGCAGCTGCGAGTTTCGAGGCATTCCACACTCTACCATCTCCCAGCCGGAATGTCCACCGACCGACCCGCTTCATGATGCGTAGTGGCGGCCCAAAGGCCGACTCCCCTTGGCTACCTTTCCTGGTTTCTTCACTCTAACCCAGTCGCCAACCCTGAATCTGGGGGTCTTCGCCGCTCGACGCCGGTCGGTGTAGTCCTTCATGTACTGCTGCCTCTGCTGCACCCGATGTTGCAGCCGTTGCAGCTCCTCGAAGGGGTTTTGCAAGAACTGCGCCGACGACAGTCCGAGGATGTTAAGGAGCGTGCGATGCTTCCGTCCATGCAGCAGGAGAGCAGGAGAAAGTCCAGTCGTGGCATGGGGCGTGCAGCGATATATCATCAGGTAGTCTACAAGGGATGACCGGATGTTCTTCCGCTCAAGGGTGGCGCACTGGAGAAAACCCTTCAGGGTACGGTTGAAACGTTCAACCTGCCCGTTGGACTGGGGGTAGTAGACGGAAACCAGCTGGTGCTTTATACCGCACTCTTTAAGGAACCTCTCAAATTCGCCTGAAACAAACTGTGGTCCATTGTCGCTCACAACGCTGTCAGGGTACCCCTCTCTGGCAAAGATGGCGCGGAGAAAGTCCGTGATCCTTCCCGTGGTGACGTTTGGGCAGAACTGTACATCGGGCCACTTTGAAAAGTAGTCCACCAGCGTATTGGCGTAGCGACACGCAGGCTCCGCTCGCTCGAAAGGGCCCACGACATCGATGCCCACCTTTGACCAAAGTCGCTCTGGCAAGGGCACTGGCTGGAGAGGGGTCGGTGACGTCTTGGTGCTCTTGTCTGAGGTGTTACAGATTTTGCAGGCGCATACTGCACTACGCACTTCTGCGTTCATGCGGGGCCACCAATAGAGCTCCCGAAGGCGTGCTTGCGTCCTCACAATGCCGTTGTGGCCCTCGTGTGCTCTGGCGACAAGAGCGCTTCGCATAGTCGTGGGGATGACGAATTGCTCCCCGCGCAGCAGGAGACCGTCGTTGACGGAGAGCGATTCCTTCAGGTCGTAGAAAATGGCCGCATCAGCGGAGAGAGTGCTCACCGGAGGCCACTTAGAGGTCACATATCTCATGACAGCGGTGAGCAGAGCGTCATTCGCTGTCTCTTCTTGCAGCTGTTGCTTCGTGATGCACTCTTCGTCTAAAGCGACAAAGGAGATGATCTCGTCGTCGAACTCCATCCCCTGTTCTTCCTGTGACATCGGCAAGCGGGACAGGGCATTTGCTACCTGGTTTTCGGCACCTCGCTGGAACTCCACCGTGAAGTTGTACTTCAGTAGGCGATGTGACCAACGGGTGATCCGTAGCGGGCGACGTCCTGCTCCTCCTGTGGACAGCAAAGACACGAGCGCTTGGTGGTCCGTGCGAAGGGTAAAGTGGCGGCCCCATAAGTATATGTGCCACTTTTCGCACGCCCACAAACACGCAAGCGCTTCTTTTCCCCGACCGAGTATCGCCGCTCTGTCGAAGTGAGCGTCCTTGAGGCGAATGCGACAGGGAAGACGCCGTCACAATGACGCTGCTGCAGCACAGCCCCAATGCCGTATGCCGACGCGTCTGTGGCCACGATGGTGGGCAACGTGGGGTCGAACATTCTTAATGTCCTGGCAGATGACAGCAGCCTCTTGACTTGGTTGAAGCTTCTGTCCGCCTCGTTGTCCCAGACGAACGGAGTGTCCTTCCGCAGGAACCTTCGAAGAGGTTCGACCTCAGACGCTAACCGAGGCACGAAGCAAGAGTAATACTCCACCATCCCCAGAAAAGAACGGAGTTGGGTGATGTCCGTGGGGACGGGGGCAGCGTTGAGTGCATCCACCTTCGTTTGTAGAGGAGCAATCCCTTGAGAGCTGACTTTATGACCCAAAAACGAAAATTCTGGCACATCGAACAGGCACTTGTTGTTGAGTTTCAGTCCAGCATCCGAGATACGCCGCAGCACCTCACGCAGACGGTGTGTGTGCTCCTCCTTGGTCCTACCAAAAACAACAACGTCGTCAAGGTATACCAACACACCTTCGCAGTCGTGAAGCATTTCCGACATCATCTGCTGGAAGGCTGCTGGCGCCGATGCCAGTCCAAAACATACTCTCTTGAACCGGAAGAGACCTTCGTATGTAATAAATGCGGTGAGGTCCCGGCTATCTTTATGTAACGGTACTTGGTGGTAAGCAGCCGCTAAGTCAAGCTTGGAAAAGTGTTTGGCACCATGTAAATAAAGCATGCAGAAGTTCTTCTATGTGCGGAAAAGGAAAGCTATCGATAACGACAGCTTTGTTGGCTTCCCGCAGGTCCACGCACATCCGAATTGAGCCATCTTTCTTCTGCACCACCACAATTGGTGATACCCATTCGGAGGAATTAATCCGCTCGATAACCCCATCCGCTTCCAATAGCCTGATTTCTTCCGATGACTCACTGACGCGCTGCTAGAGGAACACGTCTCATTCGATGAAGAACGGGAATGACCGAAGGTCGAATGTCTACCTTGTGGACAACGTCCTTGACACGGCCAAGACCCGGACTGAAGAGGTGCTCGAAGTTGCTCATGGAAGGTGGCAGGTTTGGCTTTACTGGTTCAGGAACCACTGAAGCTGCAGCCTGTGGTGGAGACGATGCTGAGGCCAGCTGATTTTGCACCCTTGCCGACCACTCGTTTCTCAATGCACTTGACGCTTCGTCCTGTGGGGCCGGTGTCGAGCTTTCATCCTCCTCTCTCGGCGGGTCGCCGGAACCCTCTGTGTCTGTATAGAAGCAGGACCGAGTGGCGCCACTCATCTGGATGTCGAGGGCTACAACAGCGTCCATGCCGAGTAAAGAAGTACCACGGTCAGCAATGTAGAAAAGTACTGTTGCCGCACGCTCCCCGAACATTACCGGTGCCTCGAAGGCTCCCAGAATGGTGATGGGTTGCCGAGAAAAGTTCAGGAGCTTCACAGGTGGTGGTACAACTGTCGCCTTGCTCGCGAAATATCGGACGAACATGGCACTATCCACGACGGAGACGGCTGACCCCGTGTCAAGAAGAAACTGCAGCGTCGAGTTAAATACCTGGATGCTTAAGTACAGCTTGGTTTAAGAAGGTCCGGAAATGTGGGACATCTCCCACTGCTCGTCGTCGTCATCATAGTAGTCGTCGACGATCTGTTCAACTTGATCACGCGGGCGGCGCAGGAGGGATCGGCGAACACTTCTACAAGCGCGTGAAAAATGTCCCCGACGACCACAGTTGTCGCAGTACTGACCTCTCGCGGGGCAGACGTCATAGCCCCTGCAGCGTTCCTGACCGTAACCGCAGTTGGGACATGTTCTTCCGTAGCCGTAGTTCCGCCTTGGAGATGGTTGCCGCCGCGGTGATTCGAAACGCACTGAACGCCGAAACGCCGATCGTCCAGGGCTCTGTTGACGACTGCTACGGTCGAAACCACCATCGCCGCTACGGCCGCAGGTTACGCAGCTCTGCTGGCTAGGCGAGCGCGAAGCGCGTGCGTTCATTGACCGGGCTGAAGAACGCCGCGTTGGAGATCGCGCAGGTGACTGACGGCGCGAGCGCCACGGCTCGTGCAAAGATGACGTCATCGGCTGAGGTTGACTCGGTGCGCGCCCTGTCACGTGGCAGCTCAGGTGCTCCTCTGACGTCGTCGACGGCGCAGCTGGAGTATAGTTGCCGAGGCCCATTCTCGAACTTCCCGGCGTGAGCGTTCCAAATCGAGGACAGTCTGTACTAGGGTGCCTCAATGTCCTTCTGTTTAGGGTGATGCCATCGTTTGTAGTACCCGATGCCGACGGCACGCGCTCACAGGCAAAATACAAAGAAATCGCTGGAAACAAAATGTCGCTGTAGCACAGTCAGTGCCACGAGCGCGTGCAGGGACACGCTCTTTCACGCGCTTCAGAACAAAAAATAAAAATAAGCATTCGAAACAAAATGGCCAGATGTCCTCACCCCAAGCAAAGCGCACATGAAGGCACCCTAGTCTGTACGGCCACGCTGAACGGCAGCGCGGCGTCAAGTACCAGGCGTTCTTGAATCTCTGCGGAAGCAGCGCCCACCATGAACTGTCGGCGGACGACTGCCTCGGTGTCAGGCGCCGAAGTTTGCCGGCACGGCCAATGCTCGAAGGGCTGAGAGAAAGTCGCGCAGAGATTCTCCTTCTTGTTGTTTTCTCCTGTGAAACCGGAGTTGTTGCAGGGTCTCGTTGACCGGCTGCGAAAATTCAGCCTCGAGGGCCCTGAGGGTCCCTCTATACACGTCGCGAGACGCTTGTCGGGCTTGCTGACCGTTTCCCGCCGGTGACGTTGCTGGCGCCGGTCCAACGGGAGCTGGTAGAGAGTCATAGATGCGCTGGCCTTCGACTCCCAGGCAGTTGAGCAGCTTTGCTTGGCGTCGTTCGGCGGAATATTCCTGAGCGCCAGTAGCCAATATGTATCGCTCGAACATTCGCAGCCATGATTTCCACGGTATCGGTGGCGTACCGGCCTTGTCCAGGAAGTTTGGTGGTGGCCGGTCACAGTCAGCCATGCTTGCGGCTAAGATGTCGGCTCAGCAATCGAGGAGGACGTTCGAAATGGAACGCACGGCCATTGACAAGCAGCAACCGAGGTTCTCTGGTGAGCCCGGAATTCGTCGAAAGCAGGCGTCGTCGCGACGCAGGCACCCCCGCCGGCGTGAGCTTATGCCGAACGACGCACGTTTCCTCCGGGAGTGAGACTGCCCAGGTTCAGCACCCTCGTCGCCAAAACTGTGGAGGAGGCCTAGAAAGCGACCAGCCGAGTCGGAGTCACATTGCAAAACTGTTTTTAATTATCGAAGCAGAAAAAGAGAAGAGCCTAAACAAACAAACAAACAGACAGAGAGAGCGCGCTGCGACAGCGCGTCTGTACAGCGCAGCGCTCTTGGCGCGCGCTCTGACGCGATGTCGTTCGGCAGTGGCTGTGGTTACAGTAGAACTAGGAATAGAAGTAGTGGAAAAATAGCCGGCATCCAGAGTGAGGCGCGTCGTGTAGAACCTACCAGGTAGCGCTGAGTGTTCGATTCCGGAGCACACCTGCCAGCGAAGTTCGCGCCAAGCGTAGCTGTTTTTGATCTTAGCGGTTCTTTAGTGTGGCCTATGTATGCTTTATGGGTGTTTCAACGTCTATGAATTAATGTTTAATGCTTACTTGGGCAGTGTAGTGAAAACCGGGGTAACCAGTCTTGCATGCTGGCGCGTAGCGGTGTGGATCCGTCTTCTTTCTCTTCGTTTTGATTGCTTAGCGACAAGACTCGAACCAATGTAATCACAATGCCAAGCTCCTTGACATTCACGAAAACAAATCGCGAAAACGACCACACACACCACAGGAACTATCTGAGAACGTACGCGACGCCATATCCCATGTTACAGTAGCCAAGTCCTCCGGATTTCGACAACAGCGCCACTCGCGGCAGTCTACACTTCTGGCTTCACACAGCCAATGGGTCGGCGCCGACGCATTTTCCACTACCCCTATATTCTAATTCACTGTAGTACAGCTATACATAACAGGGTGCCGTAATATGTGACAAGGCGTGTAAGGGCTACCACCCATTTTTTTAGTCTGCAAAAGGTCAGTTCAATGGCTGCTAAATGATTTCAAATGATCGCACCATAAATACAGCATTTCCTGCATCGTAGGGTTTTAGACATAAAGGTAGCTGCATTTTTGTTTTCAATAAGAGCAGATGCGCAGTCCCTTCTCAGGAAGCGACAAAAGCTGGAACTACCGGTGCGTTCCGAAAAGGTAGTTGCGCTTCCTCGCCTGTCTTGCCCGCAACTCAGAGAAGTCCTGGAGGAGGTAAAAAAGGTAACGCAGCTTCGGTTCCGGACTCCAAACGAAGTTCGGGCTTTCGCCGTTTGGTGCTGTACTTGTTTGAAAAAGGTCTTTCATGCTATGAATGACGCTTGAAGCGAACCGGCGTGAAAACCTGGTATTACAGTTTATAAAGATATGGTGCCCACAAACATCCAGTCGACCCCATTAGTGGTACACAGGCCGTCAGCAAAGGCGGCGGTATAAACAATCCATCATACTCAGGTGCATAAACCAAATGCACAAAAACCTAAACGTCACAACAGAAAAAAGATAATGTACATAAAAGACCCGAAGCCCTAACGAATAAGGAAAGGTGCTTACAATAAACCAGAAAATGTTGATTGAGAATGAGTTAACACAGATGCAGCAATTATTATACTACAGCATGGTCTTAAGAGGATAAAGCTGCAGACTGTCATACGTTTTAAAACAATAGGAGTTAATTGCAGATTGACAGCTCACACTAGGCAGTACAGGTCAAGGGCGTACTATAAGCAGAGTGTCGAACCGGAACCGAACCGAACCGAAAACCGGAACAGAACCGTTATTTTTAGCCGAACCGGAACTGAACCGAACCGAAATCTTCGCCGCCATCTTGGAACTGAACCGGATCTGAACCGGAAAAAAATATAACGGTAACCGGTTCAAAACGGTTCACGGTAATATTTTTATTACAAAATGAGTATTTCCAGAAGTAAAAATTGACAGCTGTATTTCTATATAGTGATCAAATTGTCATATACTGAATTGCAATGTATGAAAAATTGTGGGTATTCGTGGCGCTTTTGCATTGGCACTACGATTAATTATGTGTCACGTGGTCACGTGACGTCATAGTGTCAAGATATGCTGTCAAATAATGTCACGTCCCGTGGCCTTGTGACATAGTCGCGTGACTCACCGTGTCAAGTCGGCTTAAATTGAGTACGTCATTATAGTCCGTTGCAACTCAAGAAGGTAGGGCGAGGGAAAGGAAGGCCGGGGAGGAGGAAGCAGACGTAACGCTGGATAGAGGAGGAGGCTTCCCCTCTTTTTTCAGCGTTCCGTCTGCTTCTTCCTCCCCGGCCTTCTTTTCCCTTGCCCTGCCTTCTTGAGTTGCAACGTACTATATTAGCGTTGTTGACATCGTGACATCACATGCCATCACGACTTCCCACGGCGAGTCACGTGACATCGTGACTTACTCGATTGTCATGAGCCCGAGTCGAGTGCTCGGGTTCTTGACAATTAGCATTGCCAAACATTCGTGTTGGCTTGTGTTCAGTCAAAGATGAGAATAGCCGAACTCTAACACTGGCGGTATACAATTAGCGTCAGATAACATCATTGAGCGGAGGAAAAAACTGTGTTTTTGAAAGCTGTCAACGTCAGGGATTAGCTCTTAGTGGTATTTACCGAAAGTACAAAAATTGCTGCATAAACCATTTTACATGTACACATCATTGAGGCAGCCAAACATGTTTTCGTTGTTGCTGAACTGTCTCATGAAAGTTGTCCCCGATTATAGAAGGATTGAAAGGACTAAATGTGGCTTATAAATCTGACGATAAATAAAACTACAGGTATGTACAGCAGGGATACATAAAAAGAAAGACTCTAGTGGCCTTAGAAGCAGCCGCTCAAATTCTTGCAGTTTTTTTTTTTAAGCTTCACTGTTTTTTTGTGCAAAACAAAAGAAGTGGAAGAATACTGTTAGCAGATGACACAAATATAACTGTCGAATCGGTACCCCCGGCCAAACGGACGGGGGCAGAAATGAAAAGTATTCTATGGAAGAGCATCGTAAAATGAAAAGGAGGGGGGGGGGGGGGGGTTAGACACACTGTGTTGTAAGGTTCCTCTGCTCCGCATCTTGGGAGCAGACAAGACAACGTGATCCCGCAAAGCTACTTCGTTTGCAAATTCACTCCTGCCAGAAAGCGGGTTTTCATGATGCCAGACGCTCGCGTCGTTCCTCACGACGCTGCAGCCTGCACCAAGAAATAATAATTTTTGTTTCTGAATACATGAGTTGCACTGAGCGCGAACCTTCTGCAGCGTGCATCGTACACCACGGGATTTGATTTTTTTCAGCAAAAAGAAATTTCTAACCACCAGGGTATTGTGCGATGATGTAGCGTACAAACCCTGTTGACAGTTCAGTTTCCTGGTTAAATTGGATGTTCTCAACACAATACTCGGTTTCATTTCAATGTGAGCGTAGCAGAAGCTAAAAGAGCACGCTCCGAGCTTTCAGCGTTCTTGCCAAGCACGAGCGCTCCTGCATTGCAAGCACTGGTTAGGAACACATGCTCGCGCTTGTAGCATTGGCTAAGTCTGGACTTGAAGGGGCCCTGCTAAGCGTTTCTGGCCATCTTTTAATTTGCATCGTCGTTCGCTCTAACTAGTGAGTGTGACTCTAGCAACCCATTAAACATAAAATAAAGAAAACAATCCGACGCATTTTGAACATAATAGGTGAAATAGATTCAGAATATCCAGCACAATTTTTTTTTTGTTGATGGCGTCCTTGGTTTGAGCCAATAGAGAACCGAAACAAGAAGCGTGCAACAACCATGCGCAATCTTCCTAGGTGTTGGAAATTAACATCCAGTTATGAAGATGTGAACGCCCACCAATTTACAGGTGTTCCAAGCAAAATTTTGAGTGAGAGTCACGTGCTCGAAGGGATCAAAGGGGGTCCCTTGCGGCTATTCAGCCATTAAAGGGGCGATGCAACAATTTTTGTACTTTCCGCAAATACCGCTTAAAACGGATCCCTGACGTTAATGACCTATGAAACACGCGTTCGTTTTTCACCCCACGCAATAGAAGTCCCAGAAAAAAACTTGAAGAAAAACGAGCTGCGTTCACCCCCTCAACTCGCAGCCAGAACAAGTGGCCACGTGATCTGGAGCGGATTATATGCCGCCAATGTTAATCATAGCCACGCGCTGGGGTTGGCAAAGCACAGGACACGCGCTGAGTTCCAGGCATTGTTATGGCTCGGCTATTGTCGTCGTTGCAGCGATTGGACACGGGCCACTAACCGAATGCTTCTCGAGCTAGTAATTGTCACGAGCCCAAATCGAGTGCCCACGCAATGCTCGGGTCCAATCTATGAACCGCATTCAAATATCGTCATATGGGTGTACTGCGATCCCCACGGTACGTCATCAAATTTTGCAAAGGAGAGATTGAATGAAAATGATCGATTTTGTCCTTGAAATTACCCCGCAACAAAGGAGTTTCTTGGCCAGTGGCGTTGCGTGTGAGTATCCTTGAGTCCCAGCTGTGCCAGTAAGCTCGTGTAAAGAGAAAAACATTCCAATTGAGTATCGTTGCACCGCTCCTTTAAGCCCCTCTATCCCGGGAAAAGTGGCGCCATTCATTGTTGTGGAAATGCCTCGAGACACGTGCCGCGCGCAACTTCCGGGAAGAGCTTGTCGTCCTAAATCTAGCTCAGTGCTGCGCTGTTCCGCCATGATCTTCCCCAGGGATGCACGTAGCACGTGCCTCGTGCATCCGCATACCTTGCGCAACTTTTAAAACATGAAGGGGTTTATTCAGCCAGTCCTTCCTCTAGAATTCTATGTCGCTATTTTCTGACGCTCTTGACCAATGTCTTCACTGAACCCTCGTGTATGACACTGATAGGCACGCTTTTCGAAGCAGCATTTGGCTTTCTTCGTCCCTTTGCAATGCCCCTTTAAGCTGAAACAAAGTGTAGCAAAAGGGATGTCCA